>JBAMYA010046254.1:0-11138 GCA_037176975.1 Arrhamphus sclerolepis | reverse complement strand
GTATTTACCCCTGCATCAGCTCATCCACACGGGTGAAAAGCCTCATGTTTGTGAGCAGTGTAGGAAGAGCTTCAGACATGCCTCGACTCTACGCAAGCATAAGCTCATCCACACGGGAGAAAAGCCTCATGTGTGTGAGCAGTGTGGGAAGAGCTTCAGACTGGTCTCGCATCTACATTGGCATCAGCTCATCCACACGGGTGAAAAGCCTCATGTGTGTGAGCACTGTGGGAAGAGCTTCAGACAGGTCTCGCATCTACATCGGCATCAGCTCATCCACACGGGTGAAAAGCCTTATTTATGTGAGCACTGTGGGAAGACCTTCAGAGAGGTCTCGACTCTATACAAGCACCAGCTCATCCACACTGGTGAAAAGCCTCATGTATGTGAGCAGTGTGGGAAGAGCTTCAGACATGTCTCGACTCTACGCAGGCATCAGCTCATCCACACGGGTGAAAAGCCTCATGTGTGTGAGCACTGTGGGAAGAGCTTCAGAGAGGTCTCGCATCTACATCAGCATCAGCTCATCCACACGGGTGAAAAGCCTTATTTATGTGAGCAGTGTGGGAAGAGCTTCAGACATGTCTCGACTCTACGCAGGCATTGCCTTATACACACTGGCGAAAAGCCTTATTTCTGTGAGCGATGCGGGAAGAGCTTCAGACATTCTACATTAAAAAATCACAAGTGCTTCCACACAGGTGAAAATGCTTGATATGTGACAGCTGTGTAAAAATAAAATTTATTTGCATTCAGTTCAAAGTTTTCTTTCACCTGCAAACACTCCATCTCAAACAAAGATTTTGAAAGATGGATATTCTACAATATCTATATTTCACATCACACCTAGAAAAAGCTTTTTTTTTGTCCTTCCTGTTAATAGAGGGGTCAGTATGTGACCAAAAAAACCAACAATTCCACAAGGATTAGACCCTCATGTTAAAGGGGGTGCCTTTGGGGTTTTATTCAGTTGAGGTGTTAACAGAATTGGCACAGTTAAAAGAAAAGGCCAGTCCTGGGAAGACTGGAAAACACCAATTCTACATTTAGCTGGTTAGTTTTCAGAAACTGCAGCAATAGCTGAATAAGTTTTGTCTTTCACAATATTCTTCTAAGAATGAATTAGTCATATAAATTCAAAAATAATTCATTTTGGTCTTAATTTTAAGCTCTATCTTCTTACTTATATAAAAAAAATTGCACTTAAAAAATTGCTCTAACACTTAGTGATTCTACAGAAGAATGTGTCTTATAAAACAATATAATCTGAAATGCATTTGAGTAACATTTCGTCGATGCAAAAAAACAAAAAGACACTGTGATGTGGGTTACACGGGCCTTGTTGACTCATAGTTTTTCCTGGGGCCCCCACATAAAGAATATGTAAAAGTGGTTATGGTGTTTTGGTGTTAGTATGGGCACAATGCTAGCCTGCACCAGGGTGGGATTTGAATCTGGGTCATCTGGGTACCAGGCATCTTGTGAGACCATTGCACCAACCAGGGTTGGTATTGTGGGAGAGACCATTTTTTGAGTATTTAAACAACATCCAAGCATCAAATGAATGACTAAGTTACAAGTACATAGAGCATTGTCAATCTACATAAAGAAATCATATTTTAAGTCCACCATTTTAAAGGTCTTCTAAATGGCCTCTGAAGTGTGAGACCATGCGGTACGACAGTAGCTTATATGGCTGAATATCATGGCATGCAAGCTTTTGCTGATTCTGTCATTGACATATTAAATTTAATTAGATGGGAAATTCTATTTATATGCTGCTTGAAATTTAAATTAGAATCAAAACTACTCCAAGATATTGAAGTTATTCAACCACATCTAATCTCTTGCCATTGACCAGAGTGAATGGTTGCTTGCCATTAGCTGGCAGTAGAGAGAAAAACATACACAGTTTTATTAATGTGAAGATGTAGGCAACAGTCATGGAGTCAGTGGGACCCTGGTACCATGGCACCAGATAGAACTAGTAGCTTCAGTTTTTGTTTTTGCGTGAACATACAATACTGTGTCATTATTTTTTGTATGCTAGTATTTATCCCTGTGGGAAATTCCTTCTCCACATTTAACCCATCTGGGGTGATGGACCCAGAGCGGTGGGCTGCCACAATTGCATTTTTACAAGATTGAGACAAGAATTTAGATTGTGAATTTTCTATTTGAACTGCTTGTTTTCTGTCAACATGTGGGGTACAGTGGCATCTGTACAGTTCACGTGGCACATATGTGAGCAAGTAGAATTCATCTTCTCTGGTAGTCCCGCCCTTCAGATAGCTGCAGATGGATCAATAACATCAGTGCCTTGTTTCAGCCAGCATAAGCATCATCAGCCAGGCTGTTATGTCAAAAGCATGAATAAAACTCTGCATTGTGTGGATCAATTCAGGACGTGTGCATCAAATGGAATAGCAGGCTCAGGATGCGTATACAATATGTGTGCACACTCCCTTAGCTACTCCAGAAACCTCTTTCACCTCTTCAGTGAGTAAATGAAGATGAAGGAGCTGCATTACAGTAAAATACACATAGGAATGCTCTTCCAGTCCGGTCTGCTGTGTTTCAGACTCAAATATTTGATTCTTCCTTCATGACCTGTTACAACCTTAATTTGGCAATAACACTTTTGGTCGATCAACTCTTCCAGCTGTTGTAGATGATGAGTGGGATTCAGATTGTCCACGGCTTGCAAATGATGACCTTTACATTTGAATAACATCAGGGCAGCATATGGTGCTTTACTGTGGTATTAGAATGCCACCTAGTGGTCACATGATGTACTGAACCTATGTTTTGAGTATCCAGGGTAATACTGCATGTGTCTGTAGGTCTTCTCCAATTGATAATTATTGTAAACATTTGAAAACACATTACATAATTGTAATTTGGATAATTATTAAATAACCCACACATCTCTGAAGTTTGTTTGGAACCACAATTTTAGAACCGTAAATGTGGTTTAATGTGTCCGGAGTTTATATGAATAATGCCCTGATGATCTGTGGACCTGAGTTCGGTGGCTTCCTGGGTTTGTCAGCTCAGAGTGCAGCAGGCTGCTGTTCAGATGACTTGAAGTTAGAACGACTTAATGATCAGACGTAGCTATCATATGACTGGCTGCATAATCTGACAAAGTCAAGCCACAGTTTATTTCTAGAGCACACTTAAAACAACCTAAGTTGACTAAAGTGCTTTACAGGCAAAATAAA
Source organism: Arrhamphus sclerolepis (assembly GCA_037176975.1). Lineage (NCBI taxonomy): Eukaryota > Metazoa > Chordata > Actinopteri > Beloniformes > Hemiramphidae > Arrhamphus > Arrhamphus sclerolepis. The sequence continues at coordinate 7,914 of JBAMYA010046254.1, read as the reverse complement.
TAAATAAAAATCTTCCTAAATCATTAATGAATACAAGCAAATATATCAAAAATAATTAAAATAATAATAATAATACCAGAGCAAAGGAAATCCAAGGTTTCATGTTCAATCTGGGTCAAAAGCCAGGGAGAGGAGGTGGGTTTTCAACAAGGATTTAAAGTTTTCAGTGAGTAGCTTTGACTTTAAAAGCTACTGTTTCACTATTTGGGAGCAGCAACAGAAAAAGCTCTATCCCATGGTGCTCTAGTTTTAAGACAAACAATAAAATCTTTAACTGGGTCTTGAACTAGACAGGAAGCCAGTGAAGTGAAGCCAGCACTGGAGTGATGTGCTCACACCGTTTCCTCCATGTCAGAAGTTGAGCTGCTGCGTTTCTGAACAGTTTGTAAATGATGAGGAAACCACTGATCAATCCCAATGTGGAGAGATTTGGAATAATCCGGTTGCCAGGTAGTAAAAGCATGAATAACTTTCTCAAAGTCTTTAGTAGGAATGTGGGCCTTCACTCTACAAATCATTGACAAAACTGTGAAAAGCAATGTCATGTTTCCAAAAATGAATACCCAAAAAGAATTGAATCCGTAATGGCGCTCTATAATCAAGTGGGGATTCAGCTGAGGATACACTGGCCCAGGTAAACAGAGAAGCTCCTATCTCCCAATATGACCCTATGTGGACATACCTTTGATGTCCACACATTATGTCTAGACGGGATAACAATTTTTGAAACAACCTTTTAACAACTTATGTTTAGCCTCAAACCTCATAGACCAGAAAAACAACAATGGACCAATTTTCCTTATTGAAGATGGGTAATGAATCATAAAATGATGCTTAGGTATCAAGTTTCTGTGTGGATACAAGTGCTTGAATAGTTTGTGGTGGTCAACAATCAGATTCTTTAAATACAGAGTCATACCCAGAGTGAGAGAAGATGAAAAAACTATGTTCATTATTTGAAGTAACAGTAGTAATAATTCCCAGTGTCTGTTCCCTGCTGGAATAATGTCACCAAGCATAAGTGGAATGTTTTTTACGAGACATAATGTCTGGATGGAGTTCAAGCCAATGTCATTACCTGGACTATCCAAAATAATTTTAGTGGGGCGATTTTTTTCTTTCTAAAAAACCATAGTCAAAACCATAGATCCTTGAAAGCAAGTTTTGTTCTGATATGTAGTGTTATATAGCAATTTGATCTCATACTGAGCGACACCTTCAAGAAGATCGTGCATTATATCAAAAGAGTAGTTACTGCAAACGTGGAAATACTGTAAGGAATTTAGAGAAGAATTTCTTTTCATACCATATAGTGATTTTAAATGAACATTTTCTTTAAGAGACTGCCAATGCATGTCAAACACATCTTTTCCACAAATAACCACTTTAGGATCATCCTCAGTGTACACCATTTGACAATCATCTTTTTCAACCAAACAAATTCGACAGAAATGTCGGCTGTTAAATGACTCATTAAAACCAAGAATGGAATGCATCCCTAGATTATCTCCAGTTATTTGTGAAATTGTACCATATAATCATCAGAAAATGGAAGACGTATCCCTTGACTTTCCAGTTGTTTCAAATCACTTATCAGTGGTTCCAGTATCACATCAAAACTGTACTTGTGCAGATCTGGTGTGTGGAAAAGAGATACTAAATGAATGTTCATCAAGATGGAATTAAATTTTGGAGGTAGATTTCTTAAAATGAAAGAAATGCAGCCAATTTTGTGAATTCCACGTTTTGAGCCAAGGGGATTGGCTGTTTCAAAATCATCATAGAACAGCTGAATTTGTAAAGCATGCTTTTTGACTGAAAAAAGGGGGTGAGTTTTAAAGTAACTTCCATCACAAAAGTCATGCTACGCATCAGGTTCTGACCTACACTCCCTCTTCAGGAGAGCACAAATCTCTGGATTCTTACACGTGAACTTCAGAGATTCCAGAATAGGGACATAAATGAAAGTATCCTTAACAGGTACCTGATCATAAGTACCGGATTTTTGATTACGTCTGGTATCATATCTCACTCCAAGTGTTATTTCTCTAGGCTCTACAACTCCCCATTTTTGGTTGAAGAATTTATTTCGTTTCCATTCCGTATTCAGATGAGTGAAAGGGTTTTCCAATTTTTCAAAAGATTCGTTAATTACAGATATGTTGGGGTCAGTCGTAGGTAAAGCAGAAATAATGGCCTGCTTTGCCTCTGAACGAAGCTCACTTGTTAGTTCCTCCAAATCACCCACAAGTGAAGATACTAAACTGTTAGAAATGCCACTACCCTGCAGTTTGGCCACAATGGATGCACACATTTTTTTGGAAGAATCCCTAAAACCTGAAACGCTAGTTTCTCTACTCTCTGGAACATGGGAAGAACTAGACTCTAGAATAGCACTGGATGAACCTTGAGAAAGATCTGTTGAATGAAATTGGTCTTCCAAATCATGTGAAACTGGATCACCAGGCAAATTAGCAACAGCTGAAGTATGAACAATTTGTTCAACGTTGCTATGAACAACGTTGAGGTGCTTTCTAAAGCCTGCATATGTTTGAAACTGAAGCCTACAACTTGGCTGACAACAAAACAACTTGAACTTTGGTCCAGGATAATAACCATGTTCACCTCTTATATGTGAAATCAACTGCTGACTGCTGGGAAAAACTTTCTTGCACAAAAAACATTTCAGCATTTTGCTCAAAATGCCTTTAATTGCCCTGGCTTTAAATCTGGGTTGTGAGAAGCACCTCCTGGTTAAGGAGTTTGGCTCTCATGTCTCGAACTCTTGGTGACACCTTCATTTTACCCATATCAATATTATAAATTGTTGTCTGCAAAAAGGTGTAGAAATTCAGAAGTGCACCATCATAAGACACACTGAAAACAAAATGAGCTTTAAAAAGTTCATCAAATGCCCCAAGGGAGCGGTTTGCCTGGCAAGGGATGAGACGCTTGTCAATGGAGATGTAGAATCTGTCGATGTTCCTCTTTTCGCGACCAACGGCTAGGAGGTATGGCTGATGGTTCTGCTGATTGTGAAGATGCTCCTCCAAACTGCAGCAAGACTGAGGTTTAAAAGGGACATTGGACACTCAAGTCAGAAAATAGCACTGCACAAGTGAACACAAACATTCTATGTTAAAGTAAACTTGCCAACAATTTGTTTCATTTAACTATTTACCAGTTTTACACATGCTCAAAATTAACAAATATAAAATTACCTTGTGAAAGACAATAACTTTTTCAACTGCAGCAGAGGCGCTGATTTTTGGAGACTTTGGTTCCCCAGGTGGTGGTGGAAGGAGATATAACAGCAACAAAAGCGAGGCCATCTCTCTGTCATAAGCTATGGACAAAGAATGAATTAACAGCAAAGACTTAAAACAATGATCATTAAAAGGGCAAAAAGCAGTTACTCTGTTGAAAATGTTGAATATTTTTAAAACTCTGCATGTCTCGAGTAGATATGTTCCGCAATATATAGTAAAATGACAGCTAAATTAAGTTGGCGGCAAAGCAACAGCTGAGAAACTTAAATATGCCCCTAATAATCTGATTTAACAAACCTGCATTCAAGTGTTTCTGTGGTTACGTTAATTATGTATATTTTACTATTTATCAATTAATGGTTGACCTTTAGCACTCACACCAAACTTTAATGCCAATATACTTCATGATATTTTAGGTCATTGAACTTTTAAAGACTTACACAAAGCAAAGTACAAAAAAAGTTATGTTAATAAAGTATTGAATTGTAAATACAAGAGAGCAAAACTCACTCATTGTCTCATCACTTCCTTGTGGACTCTCTGCTGAATGCAACAACTGACGAAGCTCTGGTGTCGAAGTGAGCTGCTTGGCCTCTTTGATAACGTTGCATCTAAAGATCGGGTCACATTTCTGAAGCAGCCGGTAGGATACCTCGTCATTAAACAAGAGAACGAAGTCTTGATTCACCTATGAGAAAGAAAATATACTATCACCGCATTCAGCACAACATTTCAAGTAGTTCTCAACATACCACTGCATACTTACCAATCCTTTGGTATCCAGGAATCTTGGGAAGATTGACAGGATGTCAAGCGTTTTGTCTGAGTCATTGACGAGTTTTTGCCGATGCTGAAAGGTCTCTCTCATCTTTTGAAAAATTAGTGTAGTGTCTGTGGCATGGTTGAGCAAAGACATTGCCTCCTGACAAGCATCTCCATCCAGCTGCTGCTCCTCAACTACAACAGATCTCTGGAATTTAGGGCCCCCTGAAGACAAGAACACACACACTTTAAAGAAATTAGGCCCTAGTTGCTGATCAGATGGGTAAATGAAAAAAAATGAATATAATTAAAGTCAGTCCAAGAAAATGTTCAACCAATCTAGTTAAAGGAAAGTTGCTTTCTTATGTCAGACATACAAACTATTTTTGTGAAAGAGGTGACGGCATGCAAACCTAAAACCCTCTTTGTTCTCCTCTACTACACTAGCTGACATAAGGTAACCAGTTTGCAGATGTATTACCTCCTCCTTGAGAAAGGCCAGTGAGGCTATTTGAAGGGGTAGATTCTCGTCGAATCTTTCTCTGGATGGTCTTAAGACGCCAAGAAATGTATCCTGTACTGCTTGCAGCATCATAGAAGTGTTCTTGAAATGGAAATACATTAACACTTAATGCATTGTCTGTCATTATTAAGAATATCAGAAATTAAAATGTTAACCCAGAACCCAAAAACACAAAATATAAATACTATCTCAACAAATATTACAATAATTATACATACGTAGCCTTTCTCGGAGTATGGGTCTTTAAGGGATGGAAAAAGTGCCACAATCCCAAGAGCATATTCTTCTCTAACAGCTTTGGTGGGGAGATGTCTGGGAAGAGATTCAATTGGGATTACAATAGTAATAGCTAAACAATTTTGATTCTTTTATTAAGTGTACAAAAACTGGGCACATTTACCCGTGTTTATCAATCATGTGGGCCACTATTATATTGACCAGCTTTCTTCTGGTAGAATCTTTAAGAGTCTGTGATGTGTGATATTCTTCAAGGACCTCCTCACCACCTGAACTGGTTCCAAGTACAGCTTCGATCAACTTAGGGAAGACAAAAATTGTAATTAAACGGCAAATAACAAATGTTGACAGTTAAAGATAATTGAGCTTTGTTACAACCTTTTTTGCAGAAACTGCATTGATTGTTCCTTCAACTCTTGATTTTTTCCTTGGGATCTCATCTAGAAGTATAGTTGATGCACTTGCACTTGAACTGAAGCTTGAGTCAGACCATTCAGATGGAGAGGACAAGGAGCAATCAGTAAACTCTAGGAAAAAAAATACATTTCAGAAATAAAAAAAATAGACAGCTTTGTTCGCATGTGGCAACATTTGTGCATCTTGTTGGATTCCACATTATACTACAAATTGTTGTTTTTTTCTGTAGACTGATTTGAGAGAAAAGAAAATTCAGGTTCCACCATTTGACACTGAATTGCTTCATGTAACTGACCCTTTACATTTCTCACCATCACTTGGGAAAACTGTTAAAACAACACTGCCTTGGCTGACAAGGTCATTGAAATTGTCTTCGTCAACTTCTGTCCCTGTTGCATCTTTGTATACTACTTTTACGTCAGGTGGCAGGCAAAACCTCTCGATGACTGGAAAAGATGAGATATTTCTGAGAGCACCTTTTTAAGCCAGCAATATTCTCACTTCACAAATAATTAAACTCATTTTGATAAAAATCACCTACACAAAATGTATTTGCTCTTCAATTGAAATTTTAAAAACAAACCTTTTTCGTGCAGTTGCATGAAATCAAACTGTCCATCAACATCTTCCACCTTTACATATTTCTGCTGTTGGCGGTAGCGAACCTGAACCAGCATTTTACTGAGCCATACCAAAAAGAGAAAACATGACAGAAATAAGCATTTTATAGCATACAACCGAAACAATTCAAGCTAAAATTAAAAACAGTTCTAATATTATTTTTTCCCCATAAATTAGAGTTACTTACGGCTTGTGAAGAACTTTATCCAGCACTGATGAAACCTGCTGCAGCTCATGGAAAATTACCAGCACATTGCACTTTCTTGCACAGGGTTTCCGAAGCAGAAGCCCAGGGGCCTTGACTCTCTACAGTGTTAAATGAGCTTGATTTGGCTAACTCTGATAAATGACTCCAACACTGAACACCATTTGAATCACAATGTGTTAAAATAACACTTCAAGAGTGGAAATCAACTCTGGTTTGTTTAACCCCGAAATTTCAACTCTCCAGTTTTTGCTGTGTGAGTGTTAGAAAGCACTTCACTGCCAGTAATGTAGGTGGGGTAGTGTTTTTAATCCTAACCCTGTTAATCCTGGGTTTTCTGTATCACGAAACTGGGTATCGAGGTACATCACCGGCGTAACATACGCTGAACGGCTAACTTGCTCCGTAGCTCAGGATTGAACCCAATCCTTTATAAAGCCCCACCCACTGGCCAATCAGCTTTTTGGGGAAAATGACATGCTCTCCCAGACAGCAATATTATCAAAGCCATTTAGAATAGTTCTTCTCTATGGCGCTGATTATTATACAGTCATTGGAAAACACACATATATCTCACAGATGTCAGCAAGATGTAAAAAGTTTTATCGGCAAGACGTCTCATGGAGAACGTTTTGTCAGGTGTAAGCACCTAAAACATTCATATAACAACAAGGAAAGAAAGACGAGAGTTAGAATTCTTTTTACTCGCGAGAACGGACAGAGTTACAATCTCCAACCCGCTCTGAGCACTCTAAGCCGAGCCCTCTATTTTTTTATTAGAAGCGAGGTATGTCCTAGTTACATAGCGTAACTGACACTAAATGGGGGGGTGGCAGTTAGGCATCAAGATAAAGATGCATTCTGCACAGTTACTGGCTCAGCAGTGATAAACTTCATGCACCAGGCTCATGAAGGTCATGTGTAGGTACTGCAAGTCTCGTGTCTGACTCAGTAGTTTGCTTCAGTGTGTTCTCCCTCTCTGTAGTTGCACTCTGTAACTGCCTGCAAAGAAAAATGGAAACAAAGCCACTGTGTGCAGAGGCTTGTATGCATATAAGGGCTTTTGCTCCTCAGAGAAACACAGTCACATAATCATGGTTATATGTTTTAAAGGTCACAGAGCAATAGATGAGATAACTTATGTACAATCATTCCAACACGTATGTTCATTGGTAAAATGTTGCCCAGATGTCGGCCCATAATGGAAGGATAGAATAATTTTCAGCATGTCATTTGTGAGACCTTACCTCTCAATTAGAGCTTGTCAACGAAGCTGAGCGCTCAGAATTTCCGCTCCCCCCTCAAGTAGGTGTTCGTTCATCCTCCACCGCTCCAAGTCACATTGGAACGGTCTGCTCAATTTCGTTCCCCACTCACCTAAAATTTCAGCCCGCTCCAGTGAAATCGCTACACGCTCCTCCCTACTCCGCTCCCCTCATATGCTCTGCCATGGATATGATTTAATAGTGGCCAAGGCTTAAAGCTTTACTCCACCTGACGTTATATTGGAAGGACCAACTGACCGGACGCAATGTTTTTATGTATATTTTTAACCTCTTGGGGCCCACCACTATTTTGTAGCAAAAACTCCTAAAATGACATACCCAAATTAAAATGACTGTAACGTCTGAACCACTTGCATTACATGGATGAATGAAGTCTTCCCAGAAAGAAAACTCTCTGTAGTTGCAGAAACACTCTAGGTGATTCAGAAACAGAGTAATGTAACTTTTGAAGTCAGTAAAAAAAGGCACAATTTTTGTCCGTCTGAAATAAAAAATTATTTTGACAATGAATAACTGCTTGTGCTTTCATCTGAGGATGGTACTGCCAGTATGGGGCTGTAGGCACACTAAAACTTAACATAGATTTTAAATTTG
>JBAMYA010046253.1:0-11139 GCA_037176975.1 Arrhamphus sclerolepis | reverse complement strand
GTGACAACGCATTTGTTCATGCATAAATCAAATAAAGAGGGGAGAGGACACAGCCCTGAGGAAATCAAGTGGAAGACAAAGGGACATCTGATGAATCACCATTCATCCTGAACTGGCTGTGACTTTGCCTCAAGTCCAACCAGCAAATCAGGCCAGCATCAGTGTGAATGTTCGTCGGTCTATCACCTATAATGAGTGGTTTACAGTTAAAAAGCGAGGAAAACACCAGTAAAAAAGAAGACAAGCAAGGTACTTGAGATGATTAAAAAGGCATCTTTAAAAGCAGCCCTAATGCATGCATTGTCCACTTCTCTGTTCGTCAGCTTTGCTGTAGTGTGACTGAACTTTGACGACGATGAGTGCGGGAAGAGGAATCCTTTTTTGTCATGCTCTCTTGAGCCTCTGGTATATGCTGCCACAGCGTCTTCTTTTTCTTGCCATTGGCTTGAAAGCCAAGCTCCAGTTCTGGATGAACTCTGAGCTCTGGATGATTTCCACGGCAGGGGTTAGTATCGAGGATCCATGGTGCCCACAGCGGTGTTATGTAGAAGCTAGAGGAATCCCCAGCTGCACTGGACAAGACAAAGTTGCACAGGGCAACACATAAAAACAGACTTGTACTAACTGTCAAGCAGCGCAGAGGTGGTAATTTTGGCTTATTTGTTGTTGTTTTTTGTTGTTGTAGCCATGCAACCTTGCTGTCATTATGTTCACCATGAACCTGTATACCCTATTACATATGCTCCCTTTATACTTCATTGTATCTGACTCCATTAATGACTGGCTTAATGACTGTATAATGACTCCATAATGGAGATATGAGGCCATCTCTCTGACAGTTAGTTTCACAGAAATAGGCTTAGGGAGCAAGAAAATGATCCCAAGAACTTCAGCTTCTTCATCTTGAGAAAATCTTCAGCAGAATGACTGAAAAAGAAAAAAAAGACGAGAGGTAGCAATGAGCCGGTCAAACAGCAGACCGCAACCTGATTCAAGTGCTGTAATGATACTTTAAGAGCTGTACATGAGCAAATGCTAGCAAAGCTCAATGAGCTTGAGATTTTTTTAAAAAAGATGGGACTGAATTTCAACCATAACGATGTTGACTGATAACATACAGAAACAAAAAATACTTGAGGTTTTATAGACCATAAAAGGTGATTCTGCAAGCTACTGAATCATGATGTGTTCTTCTGCATACGGTTTCCAGATTTTACTGCCAAGCTGCTCCGATGTTTTAGCAGAGTTTTTGTTAATAAGCAATGACATAATCCCAAAGTATGCAGCATAATCAGTCATTGGTTCTTGTTATTCTGAAGTTGAATATAAAACAGGTCACAAAGTTAACTTTCCTTCAATGGCAATATATCATGAAAATTAGAAGTACTGTGACTCAAGAGGATGCAATCAATTCTACATCAATTCTTTTGTTACTTCTTGGCTCCTTAATTGACATGTATTATTTTCTTGCTGTACAAAATAATTGTGTTAAGAACCTTCAGCTGGTCCAGAATGCTGCAGCATGAGTACTAACCAGAACTGGGTATAGAGATCACATCTCACCAGCTTTAGCTTCATTACATTGGTCCTTCACATAGCTCCAAAGCAAAGACACAACACATCTATCCTTAATGGCTGATGTAGCGTGGGTAAAGTGGCTGAGTGAGCTCTCTGAGCAGCGAAGATGGAAGGCACTGATTTGGCAAGAGAGGAAAGACAGGGCAGAATGTCAACATGCTGAAGCTCACAATAAATTCCAGGCTATATTGCCGTCATTTCGACAAGAAGCACTGATGGCTACAAAAGTGGTGAACCTGTCTGCTTTGTCTGGAATAACTGGGGGAAGCCACTGGAACCACTTTTGAGAAAGACCAGAAAAGCCCAAATCTGCAAAACCCCATATGTATATAGGTGCAGAACCTTTGACACGTCACGTTCCGCGGACTTGCAAAGCCTCTATTCATCAAAAACCTAAGCGAGATAGAACAAAAATAGACAAAGCTGTAAAACAATAACGTGGTTAAATGTAGAATTGAATTCAAAAGATTACTTCTTACATACAAAGCTTTGAATGATAAAGCTCTGATATATCTGAAAGACCTCACCGTTCTATACTGTCCTACTAGGAGGGATGTTCCTATTGTACGCTGAGCATCTTCACCCTGTCTCTCTTGTCTCAGTCACAGATTGTCTCAGATCATTTAAATAGCATTAACGTTGTCTGTCTTCTCTAGTCTCTCTCTCTTATCCTTTGGCAGGTCCTACCATGGCCTCGTTAGGTCCTACCATGGTTAATCTGGGTCCTACTATAACAGGCAGCGCAGTAGCGCAGTGGTTAGCACTGATACTCCACTTGAATCTTTCTGTGCGGAGTTAGCATGTTCTCCATGTATCTGTGTGGGTACTCTTGCTCTTTAGGCTAACTGGTTGCACAAAATTCTGCCCAAGTGTAATTTACATAAACTATATAGTAATTTGATTTCTGGGAGTAATTATAGGAATAATAGGACTAATAATGGGAATAATTTGGTTCATTACATAGGTTGATGTAGCTGATGTGGAGCAGTGAGAGAAAGCTGATTGCGTTGTAAAAGCGCCTTGAGCGGTGCCTGGACTGAAGAGGGGCTATATAAGCATGCTGTTGTTGTTGTATTTACCTAAATATAATGTCTAATATGGACCACTGAATTGTGAAATGTTATGTAAAACCACAGAATTGAAATGAAGAGTATTCTATTTTTCATGTGACTGTACATCTTTTAGCTTTTTCATTAGACTTCCCTTATGTCTCTGAGTCCTTTCTTATCTATTCAAATATTCACTACTCAAACATTTTATTGTTGTACCTTCAGCAGTATAAATATTATGAAGCTCAAAAATTGTTTTGTTGAAATACCTTTATTAAAAACAACTTACTTACTTTATATATATATTTATATATACACACACATATTCACTTTTCATAGCATCCAAGGTGCTTGTTCAAACAGGACTACAAAATAAAATAATATCTCAGCTGCCAGTTTGCTGTGCTTTGGAGAGCACATCTTTTTAGGGTATGAAAACAGCAGGGAAAAACGAAGCGGGTTGTGTGAAGACATCCTGAACACCTTTTAAAAAGGGAACTCCATTGTGGAAAGTGTGAAGACAACATCTCCTCCTGTGTAAACAACATCTCCTCATGAACCTGGTGTACCTGTGTGTACTTGGTTGTGAATATAAAAGTGTGCCTCTTCTACCAAAGTTATCAGTACAACCAGACTCTTCATGGCCTGGGAATAAGAGGCTGCTTTAAAAGTCTGCATTTCTTTACGGCTTCAAATTGATAGCTTTATAGCTGTTTTGCTGTGGTTTGCAAAAGAAGGTAGCTGGAATATCCTTGTGATTCTGACTTCATAGAAGACAGCACTTTCATGCCCCTGTATAAACCTTTCATTCCTTTCTGAAGTTTTTTCCTTTTTTTTTCTTTTTTTTCTTCAAACCTGCCAAAGTCCTCTTGTGGGAGTATTTCTCACCAGAGATTGTAGGGTCAACTTTTAACAGCAGTTTTGTTTCCATTTGTGTGGTGCAGCATAAACATGGTCAGGGATAAGTTCTAGGTTTGTTTTCGTAGAGTTCTTTGAGCTCAGAAATGAGGAATAAATTGAAACTATGAGTAAAAAGTAGAGTTGCAGAGTAAAAAGAAAAAAACATGTTGCCTTTTCAGGCAGCCCTCTGTGTTATTGATTGCAGTTTGATGTTTTTTACTGTTGTGATTAATGGCAAGGCAGATTTTATTAGACTGTACTTAGCCCAGTCACACCAAGGAACAGAGAGACATACAAGATACAAAAGCGATATTTTCTAGCTCACTCCAAGAGATCGAGCCTCCAAACGACAGAGGCCATATATTATAAATATAGAAAGCTTTACCAATCTTTACTCAGATAAATCGACAAGATTCCTAGAAGCAAATGACAGTTTCCTCAATTAAGTGTTGCAGGAGAACCAAAACACATATTCATCCATGCGTATTGCTGGCCCTCAGCTAAAGACCTGTGAACTGATAATATTATACTGTTCCACGTGCACATTGACGCATTAGCATGCATTGATGTTATTTTAGTTCAATAATGTCTCTGCCTGTTCAAAGTTCTAATAGCAGAAGTGAAATATTAGATTCACAATTAACTCTTCATCTGCAACATCTAGAAATAAGAATCATGTTTTTGTTACTGAAATGTTTCTACACTAGAACCCAGACAAGCCAAAAACTGGCTTTATAGCTGCATAGTCAACCTGAAAGATTTCTACAATTTTATTGCCACAAAAAAAGTAAAACGTTTTTTTTTTTATTTCCTTAATATATGTGTCCTACTATTGTATTTTCCTAACCTAATGAAGTAGTTATTGTAACCACTTCAAAATAATTGACTGAGGTGAATAAAATGTCAGGTTCTGACGCCTGATGAACACACTGAAAAGTGCCGTTTTAAAGGCTTCAGAAGAATATGCATATATTTTTTAGCTCATACAGTTGTACACTGCAAATTAGAGGGCAAATAACAGCCTCGTAACAATGAGCCAGTGAAAGTTATGTTGAATTTTGTTTTGATTGGATGGCTTTTTTTCTTCTCTCTCTTACAAGTAAATATTCCCTTTGGTGTGTTATTCAGTTCACCTCAATTAAAAAATATACAACATTTACTTTGTAACATGCACAACATCCTCACTCACTCATTACTGTACATTGTAATGAAGTCTTTGTCAACATCCTCCTCTTTTTGCTTCCATATTACCCTGGAGACTGTTGTCTCTAAACAGCATGTCCTCTGAGTGAAACTTTAAGCTCAGTTTGGGAGACTGAATCTGTATTTAGATGTAAGGAGCAGAGAGATTCAGACAGAGTCCATCAGTATTCATTTTGTTCTCAATATTATTGCAGCAGAGCGTCTCTGCCATCTAGTAAGGAGGAGGCAAAGCTATTCAGTCCACGGTGTGAAAGTGATGCACCCCTACTCCTTTAAGATATGGAACAAAACGGTTGCTATGACAACAACAGGGTAATTTACAGTAACAGTTGGGCCACCTGATGTGCATCAGGTTTTTCTAATGTTCCCGATTTCAGTGTAACTACTTTTGCGGCTTCCGCCACTGTATGTCAAATACATCACCAGTCAACCACCTGCCACACTTTTAAGCATTTCCAGCTGAGGCAATGACAAAACAATTTCACTTTTATTCCAGCTCTTAAAATACAACACCACATCATTAGTGCATATGCTTTATGCTGCTAAATGCTGTCACAGTTGGCTATGAATGGCTCACACACATAATTCAGCGTTTGCAGGCATTTATGTATTTGCAATATATTCACCAGAAAAGACTGTTGAACTTTATGTGCTGGTTTTAACATTAACATAAACTCAAATTCACTTGTCTGTCATCAATAAGCGATAATGGAGAATTTTATTTATTTATTTATTGTTTTGTTTTGTTTTGTTTCACAGTTAGATTTGTAAAACCATTACTGTCTGATTCTATGTTACCAAAGTATTTGTTGTTGTTTTTTTCTTTCTTTATTGCAGTCAAACAAAGCAGGACAGAAAAACAAACAGAAAACAGATACAATGACTGATTACATATGTGAAAAAGAAAAACAGCCAAAAACAAGAGGAGCACTGTGGAGCAGTGAGGAGCACTCCATGTTACAAAGTGGCAGGGCAATGCTGTCAAAGCCAACACCAGAGCCAATGGCTAGCTCTTATTAAAGCATGTCAAAATGTATCCGGGAATCTGATTGGTCAGCTTTATTGCCTGATACAAATTTACCCAATGTGGTACAAAGAAAATTCACCCCTGTACAGTTGTCATGGATGCAAGGGCAGACTGGGGCAAAACAGTGGCCCGGGAATTTAGTACCCGACTGGCCCACTCAGGGGCCAGGGCGGCAGATGATGGTGGCGAATGCTGGAGGACGATGATGACGATGGATGTTGCAGCAGATGATGGAGGTGGATGATGGAGGTCGATGACGATAATGGTGATGGATGATGCAGCAGATGATGGAGGCGGGTGATGGAGGCGGGTGATGGAGGTGGATGATGGAGGTGGATGATGCAGCGGATGATGGAGGCGGGTGATGGAGGTGGGTGATGCAGCGGATGATGGAGATGGATGATGTAGGCGGATAATGGAGGTGTATGATGGCGATGGAGGTCGATGACGATAATGGTGATGGATGATGCAGCAGATGATGGAGGTGGATGATGCAGCGGATGATGGAGGTGGATGATGGAGGCGGGTGATGGAGGTGGATGATGCAGCAGATGATGGAGATGGATGATGCAGTGGATGATGGAGGTGGATGATGGAGGCGGATGCTGGCTGTGAAATAAATACGTTCACATATATGTGGGAGACAAAAGAAAATATGCATGTAAACATTATTGAAGAGATAATGACATCATTTCAATATGAGGCCTTGATTAAAATTAATACATAATAGTTTTCATAGTTACTTAGAACAGTCTGCAATAGTTGCTTAATAGTATGAAAACTGGAGAAAATGTAATTCACACTAATAATGATCATAATATATAAAAAATAATATTACATTACCTTACTGAAGTAGCAATTATTAATTCTGAATCCACTGTTCATATGGACACTAAATCAAACAATCCAAACATGAAGTGGTTAACTGCAACATGCTTTATACTGAATAGCAGAGTTTTGACATGTGCAGAGTTGTCCAATTGTCCTAAAACAACCACAGAAGAAAAACGTGGCTTGGTCGCCACGGGTATTAATGCTTGTAACCTCAACCCTGCACTGCTCAATCAAGTTCTGTACAGATTTTTACGTGAGATCTTGGATGCACTTTAACGCGCGTAAACACCGCTGTCTTGTCACAGTAACTCATGTTAAAGACGTCGTTTTGTTGTGCTTTACCGCGCGTTAAGTTTTGTTGTGTTATTATTATCCCAGCAAGTCCCATTTAAATCTTCGGATCACGTTCGTGTGAGAGATCGGTTCGGATCACTGATCAACGGTGATCCTCGCACCACTATAGAATATAGACTAAGAAACACACAGGAGTAGCCAGCACATTTCCTCTACACATAGACTGTCTTAATTTAAATATTATTCAATACCCACAAAAAAAACTGATATAATATAATGTTGATGAATTAGCAAAATTATTAAGTTAGCACGGCAGTATTTAGGTTCAGGTTTTAAGTGAAATACCCCAGACCTGATTGGCCAACAGCCACATGACTGAGGTGAAAGAAGTCAGAGACACGCCCAATGATGATTGGCCAGACACTAGAGGAACTGTTAACAGGTTAAGGCCAGCCCAACTAAATTAAAACTTTTTTTTTTTCAGCGCACCAGTCCACTGACCCACCGGCCCACTGGAAAAAGTCCTGATACTCCCGATGGCCAGTCCGCCCTTGCATGGTTGTAAAATCTAACTATAGAGACCGAAACTGATTATTGTATCAGGCCGTAAATATGTTTAATTCTGTTGAAGAGTTAGCACTTTTAACATGGGAGTCAATGGGAATTTGCTCTGTTTTAGAGCCAGCCCCTAGTGGTCAATCAAGAAACTGCAACAAAGCATGCTTGCTTGTTGGGCCCCAACTCAGAAGTGGGATGGTTCCCGCCTGGCTAATACACCGCACCCTCCCCCACATCCAGAGTGCATCTAATCAGCACTAACCCAAAAACACCACCCCCGGCCAAAAGTGCTGTCCCAGGAGCAGCCTCCTTAAGTATTACAGTTTCACTGAAGCCACAAGCTGATCATAGGAATGGAGGAACAGCAAAATCCATAACACTGTCTTTATTTTTGTTATGGATCCTGAGAACACCAGCTTGACAGTTGCATTATTTGAAAAACAGCACACTAAGGTTTGCTCCAAAATACATCACTGCAAAGCTCTTTAAATCTCCCAACAACATCAGCTAAACAAAAAAGCAAGACATAAATAAACAGATTGTCGAGCACAGAGTTTGTTCTCTAAAAGACTGGTTATAAATAGCTGTGTGTGTGTGTGCGTGTGTGCGTGTGTGCATGTGTATGTGGGGGGGTTATCAAATGAAAAAATACTTTTCTTTCTGATTCATTTTTTTGCTGGATAGAGCATATTAGCATTCTTGCTGTGCTCCTGGTTTTAGGCAACAACTGCTTTAGATGTTTTACATCCTGTCAAGCTTCATGCCCAGTATTTTGTCAAGTCTCTGCATTACTTTGTTACACTACCATTTGTAGATTGTCATATTAAATCAACTGGGTGCTGTTTTCATTTTTAGGAGAATCCATATGTGATGCTGCGGCAGAACTACCAAGAACTGGAAGGAAATGACCGCTATGAAGGCTTCTGTGTGGACATGCTGAAGGAGCTGGCCGATCTTCTCAAGTTTAAGTATCGCATCCGGCTGGTAGGGGACGGTGTGTATGGGGTTCCTGGAGCTAATGGAACATGGACCGGGATGGTTGGAGAGCTTATCTCCAGGGTAAGTAAAATATATACAGGTTTTTATGAGTCCCTGGCATACACAGACGTACTGTACAAACAAACAATGGATTGCTCAGCTTCCATCAGCAGTTTTCTTTCATGTCATTTGCTGTTCACTTAGAAATAGGCCTTTTCAATTGAAGTATTACGCTTTTCAAAACAGTCACGGTTTGTTGGTGGCTTGTTTCCTGTCAGTTCCTTTTCTTAAAGTGTGGATTGACCTCAACAGTCTTTCTGCCTGCATCACTCTGCACTGTTGCTGTTAAATCTCTGACTGAAGCCTTACATTCTTCTAGCTATGCTGAACGAAGCTGTTAACAGGCAGATAAGGTTATATAAAGGGGATAAGTGGGGGAGGAAAAGTTGTGAAAGAGGCGTGAAAAAGTGAGGGTGAATACTGGCATGAGGAAGAGAAGAAGGAGAATGATGCAGAGAATGACTGAGTAATTCTAAGAGGTGATCTGTCTTAATACTGTGGGCTAATGGAGGGCAAAGCCATTAAGTATGTAAAGCAAGAAGTGCCTGTTCTTGTTACTGTCACGGCTTGGGCCCCCCCGTACGTTGCTTCTGGAAGGCCGACCTTTAGAGCAGCCATAGTTTAAATCAACATGTGTCTCTGATAGCAGCCTAAGCGCAAGGCGGCAGACAAAAAAACAAAAATGAGACATGCTTGAGAGGGATTTGTCACGAGAAAGGGGTCATCTGGAGGCTTGTTACACAATGAGGCGAAGGTCTTGAGCTAGTCCGGTTCAAGGCTATGAAACAAATGAGAAATACTGTGGAGTTAAAAAAAAAAAAACTACAGGAGCAGACATGCCTGAAAGTTTAAAAGGACATAAAACACAAACTTGGTTGCAGCAAATGAGGATAGCCAGAGGATATTCCAGATACCTATATATCCCTGCCAGTACCAATGAGACTGAATAGTACTTTTGTAAATGAGGGTGATTATTTTGACTGGTATTAGACAGCCTGAGCGCGCTGTGAGTCAGTCCAGGAGGAATCCAAACTAAATTCAAAGTACAGTGTGTGCCGGTTTTAATCAACAAAGCCGCAGTTTGAGAACAGAGCCATGTTACAGCTCCAGTGACTAAACCCTTGAAGGCAGTTTCAACACCCTAAAGGGTCTTATTTGATTCATCTTTTCCATTCCAAGTTTTGCTTTTGTACTACTGGAAAAGCATAGCATGATCAAACACTTGGAAACAGGTATGATTCAGTATTAAACAGCCATCATTAAATTGTTTATTTTATTTTAAGTGATTCTGGAAAGCATACAAGCAGGCAAATTAATTTAGTTATCTATATTGTGATTCTATTGTTACATAAACGGTGCAGTGTTTTGTCCTTCTGATAATTTTTCATACGATCAGTGGCTTTCTTTGTTAAAACTGCCAGGATGATTGTTTCCAGCGTTCCTATCCGGTGCGATAGCAGACTTTGAAACAGTAGATAGAGAGAGAGAACAGAAAGACAGCTGATGATGAAGAGTCAGAGCCTGCAGGCTGAAGATAGGGAAGCAGGGGATATTAGACCTGAGTGTGCGGTGTAGGCGGGGGGGGTGAAGTTAAAGAGGTGGAAAATTTAAGTGTGATGCACTAATTTAAGCACTGGTCAGAGTTGGCTTTTAGATGAAGCATTTTAAAACCTTTTTTAAAGGTTGGAATGATTGCAGACTCACATTTTAGATGACATCAAAATGATTCATCCGTGTATGCCAGATGCCTCTCTCATTTCTTTGCATAGTAACAGCGTGTTGTGGTTTTCAGTGTCATCTGCACAGCTGCAGCAGAGCTCCCCTCTGCTCACTCGCATCCTCCCATTCCCCTCCATCACGCCAATCCTCTTAGTCCTCCTGCAGCAGACAAAGAGCAATGCTTTGCTGCTTTCACTCTTTGCTCCTCAGGGAGAGGAGAAATCCCTTGCAATTGCACTTTGCTGGCCTGTATTATTAGTAGAAGGCTGTCCAGTTTTCAGCTGCATTGACCAGTTCTACATGTGTGTGAGTTTCTAAGTGTGCGTTTTACCAGCCTTTGCTTTGTCAAGTGATTTGTCTTGACAACACTCCCTTGGTCAGCTCTCTTGTGCCCAACAGACACAAACACAGGGCCAACGCTGGATTATCCTTACCACAGATAGTGCTATTGCTGGACAAAGAGGCTGAAGGATACAAAAGGGCATTACTAGGGTTTGGGCAACCAATAGAAATCTTCTCATGTCATTCTCATCTTCTTTTCAAGTGGTTATGTTATAAATGCGATGTTATTCTCCGAAAGCCATGTTCAGTATGTTTTGTGTTCATATGATGTGGTTCTGCTTGCCTCTCAGAAAGCTGACCTGGCGGTCGCAGGCCTGACCATCACAGCAGAGCGTGAAAAGGTGATCGACTTCTCCAAGCCTTTCATGACCCTCGGCATCAGTATCATGTACCGCGTCCACCTGGTGAGCAACCTCACGCATACACTCATCCTAACCAGAAGAACTGCTTCTCGTGCAGATTGCAGACATACCACAGAACGCTGACAGCCATGTGTGATGGCTTGAGAAGAACCCCCCCCCCCCCCATATCACTTCTGCCACCTCTTTCTTTGCCTCTCTAAATCTGTAGCTTCTCGTGGCCGCTATCCTGTTCCCC
>JBAMYA010046252.1:0-10000 GCA_037176975.1 Arrhamphus sclerolepis | reverse complement strand
ATCAAACCCTTCACATTGTAAAAAACACTTTTGAGCATCTGAAAATGATGATATCTTGCTTTAAATTATTGTAATTCCTAAATGGTGACATTCACATTTTTTGTCATTTTCATTACATCTTGATTGTTTCATTTTAGTCATATCAAGCAAAGTCATATTCAACTAAACCTAAATACTGAATGTAATACTAGTTAAACCAATGGTATGAAATGGTCTTAGTGAGAGAGGCTGAAGTTTTTTGTTTTTTTTATATCTGGGTATTCACTTATCTGTGATACTTAAGAGTCACTTATCTGATCTGTGAAAAATGTCTCCATTAATTCCTTTACCAGTCCTAGGATTAAATAATCATTCAGTATCAATTCTCAGTTCATTCCACTCCATAGAGTTCATCAGAGGGCAGGACAGTGACAACAGCTGTGTGACAGAAAATGGTTTGTGCAACATCTTGTACTGTATGTGCTCCAAAAATATTCAACATCATTAAAAAAGAGGATCAAACATGGACTTCATCAGGGGCCTTTCTGTTGTAGGATCTTATATTTGACCAAAACCCATAAATACTTCAGGGGTAAATCATCTGCTTATAACATTTTTTTCCTTACATACAGATGTTGTATTTGGTCTTCTCTAATTGCTTGTGTCTAATTGCTTATAAGCTCCTCACAACCCCTTTCTAAAAGCTGCTGTCTACAAGATATTTTCAAGTAAAGTCTGTCTTGTTTTTTAACCTTTTTCTATTTGAGTGTCACTTATATGTTTGTCAAATTAATGATGTACTGATGTAACATTTAATGAACTCATATAATAATAAACACCTAGCCTGGTCCTCACCACACTCGTAAATCCGTTCCATTTTATTTCACTTCACCACAAAGGGCCAGATTTACTAAAGGTTTGTGCGTTTTAAAACAAGTGCAAACTCACTCTGCATGCAAAAAATAAAAAAAAAATTCAAACTTATTTACTAACAGTGGACACTACAGGTTGCGTCTTTCAAAGATGCAAAATAGTGCGTCTGCATCCAGTTAGTACATCTTCTGCAATGAATAATAATTTGGGGCGTTCACACGCAATTCTGCGTGTGTTGGGGGAGAATATGTAAATATATTAATTTAGCTCCCATAGAGGGATTTATCAAACCTGAATGCAATTTTGCTCATAGAAATTGTGTCTAAATTCAACACGTTTCAAAAAAGTCTGTATACGTAATTGTGCAGGCATGGCTGTGGTTATTGAAACAAAAAGGAGACATAAAACAAAGCAAGGAGACACAGAGAAGCATTATTCACCCTCGTGTGAACATTTTTGGGTTGAACGAGGAAACCATCATTAAAACATATCGCTGATCCAGCATTACCATCTTGGAGCTGTTGGAGGGATTTGGAGCCACGAGAAGGAGTCACGCAATAGCAGCAATGACAAAACTCCTTTCTAGTTTATACTTTTTTGATTCTGAGTCATTCCAGCTGTTACAGCTGGATCTTCCAGTCCTGTTTGTCAGATGTGCTGTCAGAAGTCCTAAATGTCATGTGGTGCCGGATGGCCAACGTTATTAGGTTTCCACGCACTCGACAGCCACTGAATGAAACCAAACAGGGCTTTTCTTTTTTTTCTCTTTCTTTCTTTTTCCACAATTGCAGCATTTCTCAGAGTGATAGGAGCTTGAATGTGCAGCATGTTTCTGATGCCAAAAGCATCATTAACAACTTTGTGGCAAAATATCCCATTTCAACGATTTTGCACGATTCTTTTATTCTGAAAAACAGTTTTCTGTTTAAGTCACAAGACTGGAGATGGCTGGCTTGTAGGTGGGTCAATTTGTGAAATCCTTTGTGAAATCATTTAAAAACAAGATGTCATATTCATGTGTTCATGTGTGGGGTATGAGAACCACGTATGCCGAGGCCCATATCTGCACACAGAATCCTGGAATTCTGAAGAGCAGGTTCCGTTGTTTGGATCGTACTGGTGGAGTACTGGTGCACAGGCCAGAAACAACATGGACTGAAATGCTGTTTCATTAATAGATGAATTCTCAGCTGCCTCTGGGTTAAAACTAAATACATCTAAATGTGAAATTTTATGTTTGTATCAAACAAATGTTAAAATTTTATCTGACATTCCTGTCAAAGGTCTGTTAGATATCTTGGCATTCATGTCTGTAGGAACGTTATGGAGCATCAACAACCTAAATGCTCCCCCAAAATGGAAATATCTAAAACTGTACTGAATTCATGGCTTCAAAGAGACTTGTCAAGTTTAGGAAGAGTCCTTTTTGACTAAAGCAGAGGGCGTTTCCAGGTTTATGTACACAGCTGTTTCTCTTGATGTTCATGTCTCCACATAAGGATATTAATAACATGTTTGTTAACTCTGTATGGAAAAATAAGAACCATCATCTCAAGAAATACTTCCTTTCTGGGTCTAAAGACAAAGGTGGTTTTGATCTAATGGACTTCATGAACTTGAATTATACATTTAAGATGAAATGGCTAAAAGAAAGCTTAAAGCTCCAGAATTATATGGCATTTCATCCCACACAACATATTAAAGAATGTTGGAGGTCTTCAGTTCTCAAGGTTACCAGTTAAAATTTTATCAACAAGCATTGTTTGCATGGAAACTATTATTCACATCATTTTTTCATTTTTCACGTTGATTTCACTGCAAATTCCAATCATTTCAGACATTCCATAGGTTAATAATCATCTGTAACACAGACTTAAAGAGCATATCAAGAAAAGAAAAACTTGATCCCGATCAACAATTTGTTGCCAACAAGCCTGTCTTGGTCCACTGATGTGTTCGAGTTCCCTTTTAAAGCTGCTTTCAGTTCCTCCAAGGTCTGCAGTACGATAGTGCATTCATCTTCTGTAAGGTCAGGTGATCACGCCATCACTGAGAACAGTAATGTGCGTGGCAACATGCACTTTTATGTGAACGTGCACAAACTCCAATTAGGTTAACACAGGTTCAACAAATCAGCCTCAAAATCAGAATCCTAGTACCAAGTAAGCCGGGTTTTCCCACCCTAGTCTAGAAAGTTAACCCTGGGTTACATCTGAGTAAGTTAACTCCGCTTCATAGTAAAGGCCCCTGGAATGACTGATGTACACTGTTCTGTTTGTACACTGCAAACGTTGAATAAAGTTTTTTTTTTTTTTAAAAAAGTAGTTCAGTTGAGTCCTACGAAAACTACAGTGGCGGTGGAGACATATATACGGCAAACAGAGGCCGTTGACAGCCATCTATCCACTGGAAATCTCAAACTGGGTATTGCTGGATTCCTGGGGCCCAATTCACAAAGCAGGTTATAGAAATGAGGTAACTGATTTTTGGAGTCTGTTACCATGGTGCTACCCAGCACATACACACATGTCTTGGCCAAACGTTTGTTGATATACAGGTAGACCAATGATGTTAAACTTTCACCCAACCCATCAGGAAGTAAACGTTTCCCAGTGGAGAGTGACCAGACTCTGCAGGAATGAAATGAAGTGAATGTCCAGTTTCATTTACTGTTGATAAAATGTCACTATCTCTTGCATAAAGCTCAGCTCAACGTTTGGTTTGGGATTTTTTTCAGTGCTTTACTGCGCTCCTCTTGTGTGAGATCTGTTTTCCTGATTCTTGAGTACTTAGAATAAATCTAAGTAATTCTTTGGATAGCATTTGTAAGATTGTAGGGGGAAAGTCATTATTGTTGAATAGTCTTACAAGTTGTTCACCGTTTTTTGCATCTCCTATTCATAGTCTCTTGAACTGCAATCATTGTGCAGACAATGTTCCTTTTGGTCTTGTAATGGAGAAATACCAAATGCTGATATTCCTCAGAGGTCTTTTCATCCTTAGTAGGGGAAGATCACAATTTCTCCCTAATCATCAGATGGAGAGATATTTCATACATGTCAAGTTTTCATGCCTCAAGTGGGTAACAGGGGGAACGCAGAACATTTCTCTTTGTCAGATTTACACCAGTCTGCTCTCACAGCTCTTTGATCAATGAATGCTTTACAAAATAACTCAGAAAACATGTTGATATTTGAATATTTTTCGAAAATCTGCATTTTTGTAGATTTCTGGCCAGGCTGTGATCTCCTGACTCTTTGATGGTTCAAAGGTTCCCTGTCAAAACAAACAACCTTCAGAGGTTTTTTTAGAGGATTGTACTTGTTATATGAAAGTATTAAAAGTTCTGATGTTTAGAAGGTATTTTCATTGTATAACCTCATGGATGATTTACCTCTTTCACATCATAAAAATATTTTTTTGAAGTAGGAAAGTCATCACTCATATAATTTCTGTCCTGCCCTACCTAATGAGCATGGAAACATCAAAGGACTTTCACAATTATTTCATTGAACTTAAATAAATGTTTTCTGTGTAAGTGAAGCATCTTGGTAGAACTGTTATACTTTGCTATACCTAATCTATCCTCAATCCAAAAAAAACAAAAACCATTTAGCTAATGACTTCATAAAAAGTATTTTACTCTTATGAAGACATCTTTACTGTCTATATTGATAAATTGGATTATATTTGACCAGACTTTTGGTAGGCGGTGTTGTTTTTTTTGTTGTTGTGTTGTCTTTTAAATTCAGAATAGATCCAGGTCTTTTCAGCCTGTGCAGCAGCTGCACTTGATAATTGTGTTCAAGTGCTTCTCCGTACTGAAGTCTCTTGAGTGGTCGGGGCTGTCTGGCCAGCCATTAACTCAAAACAAGACAGCAGATGTGCTTCTCTGGTGAACCTCTGGCTCATTAAACGACTGCTTTTCATAGACTGCAGGAGTCCACTCAGGGTAGTCTGACTGATCACATCTCTCTGTGGCTGGCATAACTCTAACCAACTTTCTTTTTTTTCTTTTACTGTTTTTTTTTTTTTTTTTTAAATTGAATTCCAGTGTCTTTGATGAGACTACTTGATCTCCATAGAGTAAATAATGAGTAAATAATGATCTCATTGGCCATCAGTCTTCAGCCTGTTGGACTGGTTTTGTCTCTGTCTTCTTGACAGTCTTCTTTGACTATTTAAGAACAATATCTATAGAGGTCAGAGGTCACAGTTCATCAGTGTCAGATCAAACCAACCTGGACTTCATGGAAAATGAGCAAGAAGGACACCACTGCTGGAAGCTAAGCAGCGTTGTGGTTTGTGTCACTCTGTAATTACACCATCAAGCTCGAGATGGAAGTGTTTTCTGCAGCACTGTAGCTTGTAATGCTGAGTTTTATTTATTTATTTTCACTTTTCTTAATGCTCAAGGAAATGAAACAAATGATGTGTAACCTTTATGTGAGTTGGAGCTAATTAATGTTGAGCAACAGTAAGTAGGGCCTAATTGAGATCACAAAATTTTGAAAATGACAGTGAAGTAGTTATAATATATATGTATACAGGAGAAATGATAACAAGTGGACCAAAATTTGTTCTTGTGTGCTCTTTATTATTATTTCACCAGTTCACAAAGTCATATCAAGGCACTGTACGCAGAAATTTAAGTTTACTAAGTTAAATTTAATTCAATTATGTCAAAATTGTATTCCAGGTCAGTTTAATTCACTGCAGCTTATTGACACTCCTAATTTTAATCTAATTCCCATTCAATCCAAACCATAATTGAATTTCCCTTAATAAAGATCTATCTACGATAATTAAAGACATATTTAACACTTTGATTGGTTTCCACAAGTGTGAGGTGACGTTTATGATCAGATAGTCCAAGTGAGTAGTTTGTCACCAAAAGAACTGAAAATATTTGCCTAGTCTTAAAATAAGTGATACACACACACACACACACACAGAAATCCTGTCTCAACCTCTTTCTCCACACAAACTGATATTTCTAAAGAAAGAATGTGCAGTGAAAGTGTTTACACCTGTATTCTTCACAGTTGCCGTGATATTACTACTTTCAATGTTGCTAAAACCGTGTGGAAGTTTACACCTTGCAGTGGGTAATCATTAATACAACAGGGGTTGTACTCCCAGAACATTTAATACTTCTTTATCAGTGTTTCTACAACAACACTGATGACAAATCCCACAGCTTCCACTAACTCGTGTCCAGCTTAACCTGCTGAATTGGAGTGCAGGAGCAATGGACGAGAGAAAAGTGGAGCTGGAGCACAAAACATGATTATATCTTTCCTTGAGAAAGTCCCCATTACTTTATTACAGGCAGCACGTGTCAGCCATGGACACAGCAACGAAGACTGAGGAACGATTCCCCACAGTGATTTTCTGTAACAAACCTGAGGGAAGAAAATGTGTCATTCAATCCCAAACTTGGCAGCA
Organism: Arrhamphus sclerolepis; assembly: GCA_037176975.1. Taxonomy (NCBI): domain Eukaryota; kingdom Metazoa; phylum Chordata; class Actinopteri; order Beloniformes; family Hemiramphidae; genus Arrhamphus; species Arrhamphus sclerolepis. The sequence goes on along the minus strand of JBAMYA010046252.1, from coordinate 3,700 downwards.
AGAAAGCGCAGATGTGTTGCTGTGACACCATCAATGTGTTTATGAGTGTGTGTGGATAGTTGAAATGCATACAAGGACATTAGAAACCACCCATAAAAACACTTGCACATGTAGTTTCAGTTCCTGAGCAATGTTATGATGTTTATTTCGCTGTCTTCTCCCAGCACGCTGGAAAAGGAATGGCTCCTTTTGAGGCAGGGCGTCAAACGTCTTATGCATGCATCATCCCATATTACCCACAAACCTCCAGCATTAATTGTCTTGTACTAGATAGTAGACATTGCCACATTTCCTGTGTTGAGTCACCTGTCCCTGCAAGCTCCCATGTTTCCTCCAGCACCTCCTGCTACCTGAGAAGCTTGTGGCATCTCTTGTGAATCTGTCATTGATGCTCTTCCATGACAAGCAAAATTCAAAACACAGTATGCATATATGCATAATTCTGTACTTTAGTGAAGGAATGTTTTATAACTTGTCATGGCACTGAATCAGTACTGAGGCCTGGAAAAGTCCCTTGTACATTTTTTTTCTGCATATATATCTCCTGTGCTTTTGTTAAAACTGTCAAATAGAGGCGCTTCAGCAGAAAAAAGGTAGCAGCTGAATATCTCCTTGTTGAACAGTGGAACGTAGGCAGTAGCTTCAACAATAGTTGACAAGTCTCTAGTCTTGCCTGTATGTCACCTGGTCTTGGACAGGAATACACACCTGAGCCTTTATTGATAAAACTGTGCAAATGATTCATGATAAAAGTTCACTTACGCCCAAAAACCAAAAATGGCATGTGCAAAAAAAAAAAATGCTCATTTGTAAAACTGCAGCTACACACATCTGCAAGTAGTTTCTCTTAATAAAGCACAGACCACGTGGAAGTATGCACAGGTGGATTTGCTGCATATCCTTCCCTCAACACACCCACTTTCTACCATAAATGGTCAATGCAAAGCACCTCATAAATGTTTCTGCACATAAATCAGCTGCTGTCTGTTCTCGTGTGGAGTCAAACCATCTTGACACCAAACATGTCAGAACCATGAACCATGTTTCAGTCATAAAAAAAACATTGATCATAGGCATATTTTTACAGTTCATATAAACAAATTCATCTTCACTCTGAGCCCTTATAGCAACATTATTGCAGTCCGGTTACATTTGTGAGACTGAACGATGCTGTATGTTATCTTTTAATGTTCTCCCACACTATAAGGAAACTGGATGTGCTGCCTGGTCATTTTAAAAATGTCATCCAGATTGATTGTTTGACAGACAGACGGACGGAAGGACGGACGTGGGACTGACTGGCTCACCTGTGCTGCATGGGCCAATCAGAGTCCCTCTATTTAAACAGCAGCATGCTGGCTCTGGAGGAGAAAAGACTGCCAGACCAGCAACAACAATCATTACGTTATGCACTTCCTCAAATGACCAGTAGGGACATTACTGCAGAAATGAAGACATACTTACAGGCTCCTACAAAAGAACAGTTTTCATCTGCATTTCTAGATGCCTGTTTCATTTGTGTAATATTAGGAAAACAAAAGACCTTCCTTTTCAATAAAGATTTTAACTCTGTAGTATCTTAGACCATCCCTTAGTTATGCAGCAATAATCTATATAACGGCAATGTCATTTGATTTATAGGTGTAATTATAGGAATAATTTGGTACAATAAATGAATTTATGTCATTAGTGTGTGTGAGTGTGTGTGTGTACCTTGAGGGGTCTCTGGAAGAGAAATGTGCTACATAAGCATGTTGTTGTTTGTTTGTATTAGTAGAGGACCTGGCACAGCAGTCGTCGCTCATCAGCACAAGCCCCGAATTCTGAGGTCTCAAGGTTGGCAAGTATGCTCAAATTGAAAAAATTTTTAGTCTAAAAAGATTATTTGGTGCAAGTCTAAATAGAGTGAAAACTACTCTCTTGGCAGAGTGAATGTCTACTCCATTCAGTGTTTATATTTTACCCCATTTGATAATTTCCTCTATAAAGTATAAAATGGAAACAAATCCCCCACTTTTACTCAACAGTCGGTTGTATTCTGCTCAATACAGAACGTATTTTATATATAATTAGTTTTCAAATAATATTGAGCAGTATTTCCCTTAAATAAGTGTTAAATTCAACAGAGTTATTCTTTCCTCAATATAGAATTGTTTTATTTTACTCAACACCATAATGCACTGGTGGTTATTAAAACTCTTGGTCAATAAATCAGAAATCAGAATTCAACAAAGTACATTTTATTCGTAAAATGATAAATTAAAAAAATGTGCAGCATATCAAAACATGGCATTTTACAGAAATATAATTTTAAGAAAATAAAACTGTGGCCTCTACAATCAAAATTATAATTCTGGCCTCTACTTCAAAGATTAACAGTAGTACATCTGAATCAAAATAAAAATGCAATCCAACACATGGGCTTTAAAGTGCTTTCTGTGCATGCTTATTAGATCACAGGAAACAGTATGGAACAACAAAATCAAATGTTTTGTGACACACAAGGTGTTCGTTGCCATTTGGTCTCTGGGTTGTAGTAGAAGTGACTTAGACTTAAACAACAAATGCCAGGTTGCAAATGAAAAGTTTGTGTTAAATACTAGTGTGGTGGTGGGTGTTCTTCTGCTCAGCTGCAGTTCAGGAAACAGCACCTGGGAGGGACTGACTGGCTCACCTGTGCTGCATGTGCCAATCAGATCCCTCTATTTAAACAGCAGCACGCTGGCTCTGGAGGAGAAAAGACTGCCAGACCGCTACAATTAGGTTTCTTTGAAATGTTGCGGGAGCTTATGTGCTGAGGGCGTCTACTTCATTTGTGACCCAGAAGTTCCCCCACATTCAGTGTTGTTGGGTAACAAAGAGGGTTCATCTGGCTATTAACTGATAGGAGTTATCAAATATAACCGCCAACAAGAAGTAATAAACTTTAATAGTTTCGGGGTACCACCCTGAAAACCAGGGATTAATAGCCAGATCAAGTGTATCAGTCTCAACTGAATAGTTTGTATGAGTCACCTTCTAAGGCTGCTGCCACTCATACAAACTGAAGAAACTACAGATGGAAAATAAACTTGGCTCAGGCCATCATCAACCAGCAAACAAACCACATAGTACATACAAACACCCAGTAACACCATTGCTTAAAGGTCAAAAGTGATTTATTTACAGAAGAAAAGAATTCAGTCACAAATACAAAGCTACTACATGAATAATAAAGAAAAAAAAAAAGGATTCAAATAAAACTCATGTATCTAACAGTAACAGCAGCAATTGTCCTTCAACCAGTAGTAGTTGCCGCTGGCTGTTCTGACCGAACTACCCGGATCCTGGCACTGATCCAGGCCAGTTCAGAGTCGATCATGGCAGTCTGGTGGTCCAGTTAACTGAAATGTCTGAAATGATCGTTAAGCCCTGCGATGGACTGGCAGCCTGCCCAGGGTGTATCCCTGTCTTTCACCCAAAGACAGCTGGGACAGGCTCCAGCAGACCTCTGTGACCCTGCACAGAAATAAAAAGGTAGGCTATAGATGACGGATGGATGTATTGTTTTGCCTTTATTCACAACTCATAATTTCAATGTTGTGGAAAAAAAATACCTCTGAACCACCAGGGGCCTGTACTATGAAGCGGGGTTAACTTACCCAGAAGTAACCCAGAGTTAACCTGCAAACCCAGGGTTGACAAAACCAGGCTATCTCGG
>JBAMYA010046251.1:0-11140 GCA_037176975.1 Arrhamphus sclerolepis | reverse complement strand
AAAAAAAACCCTTTCCCTCCACTACCCTCTTCCGATCTTGTTTTTTTTAGTGTGCAAAGGTTCAAGATGGAAAAAAACTTCCTTCCATAATTCAGTTTCCCTTTTTTTTTTTTTTTTTTTTTTTTTTTTTTTTTAAAGAAAAGCTCACTCTTCAACTATATCTTTACTGCTTTCTTGATAAAAGGCAGTTTAAGGGGGCGGAGTCAGGCATTCAAGACCCCACCCACCCCCCCTTTTTTTTTTTTTTTTCAAATCAAGATGACAAACTCAACCCGGTGCATCAGACACCTCCTCTGTGGTGAATTGCCATGACACATGCATGTCCACCATCAGTGTGTGGGCTAACGATTTTAAAAAATGTGTGTGTGTATGTATATATATATACACACACACACACACACACAAATAGCTATACGGTAAGGACTCTGTACGTACAGCGGGACTCTGATTTGGACCTGTGATGTCACAAAACCCTGCAGTTTTAACAGGTTTCAGGTCAGAAGTTATCAGACTTAACCTGCTCCAAACAAACGAGTTGTGTTATGTGAGATTTTTATGTATGTTATTTTTTGTTTGGGTTTTTTTTTTTTTTTCAAAGAAAGGGGGGAAAAAAAACCCTTTTCCATCTTTTAAAAAAATGAGTGTGTGGTTGGATAACTGTGTACTAACATAATTAGGTTGCAGCATTAGAAGCAAGTAACAACAGGGCTCGCTGGATAGAGACATGAAGGATGACTTGTGCAACGGCTGGTCTCGCTCGCTGCAGCTCTTCAGGATGTGGAAAGGCTCCTTTTGAAATTTTAATTATACTCTTCATGACTTAACAAGCTCTTGTGCTCAAAAATCTCCTTCATGCAGTCAGACGGGCAGAAAAAGGGGAAGCGTGGAGACAGACTTGTTTTTGCACAACAGCTGTTGTTTCTGAAATAGTCCTGTCCCCGTCGCGCTGCATTAAACTGAAACATTTTGAGTTTCAGAAGCACTTCGGTTAACCCTGCTGTCAAAACGACAACTTTTTTTATTATCTGGTGTTGTGACACTAATGAAACATCTACTAATCCAAACACAAGTGAGGTAGTTTTCAAGGTGAATCAGCCACTTCACTTATCAGATACGCTCTCTGGTGTTTGATCATGTCTTGTCATCGCCCGTCCCAGTGATATAAACTTGAAAGAGTTGGAACTGATAAAAGGAAAACTGCAAAGGCTGAGCAGCTGCACCTTACTTGGATTATAAGATCCCATTGAAGAGAGTTAAAAGGCATTACTCGACACACTTTTGCTTAAATCAGCACTGAACACGATCCGCTCTTTGAAGCTACTGTGAATGAGGAGTGCTAAACAAACACACTCGAGACATGACATGCATATTGCTCCACACGTAAAGCAAATAAATAAAAAAAAAAGGAAGAAGAAGGAAAACTCCTCCTGCGAGCAGTCATGTGTCTGTGTCATCATAGAATCATGTGAATTAGCTGCTGCTGGTTTTGCTGCCAGCAGCTCAAGGTTACATGGTGACCTTTGCTCCTCAGTGTCTCTGAAGGTAAACGCTGTTTCTGGGCTGGATGGTTATATATTAGTAGATTGTTTCATTTTCACTCAGTGTAGCATTTACAAGTAGATGTGTAAAGAAGTCTGTAATAGCAGAAAGTTGCTCTGAAGCTGTTGAGGTGAAACGGCAGCAAGAGAAAAGATGCTGCTTTAAATTTATTCCAGAATTCAGTTTGTCATTATATATTCTATTATATTCTCATTGTAAGAAAAGAGATAATATAGAGTCCAAACTCTTCCCAGATAAATTAGCTTTATAACATTTTTACTCTAATCGATGCAATTTTCTGCCATTTCTGTTTGAACTTGCTCAGGCAGAAATACAAAATGTATTTAAGAGAATACAAAAGAAAGCTTTTCTGTCACACTAAGTGCAGCAAATCAGCTGTCCTATTACAGTTAAAAAATCTTAACAGTCGGAAAATTACTTGATGTAAATATTGACTTCATAATGTTAGTATTTAAAGAGTCTGTAGGGGCTGGTGTCTTGAACTGGTGTTCACCATTTTTGAACCATTAGCTTAAGTGCTAATGGTTCTGCTGACACTATTTATGCTATGTCCTTCATTTGAGGGGAAATCATCCGCTGATGGTGACAGAGTTGCTGGCGTCAGTTTAACATTTGATTTGCAAGTGTGTTTACATTCTCCTCTTCAGACGTGGCTGAGCGATTGTCGTCAAATGTAATCCACAAAAGCAACAAAAATGCATAAATGGTTGTGTGTTGGAGACGTACGTGACTGAATGCTTACAAATTGTCTCAACCCTGTAGAAGGATTTAGCACAGCACTTTCGCCTTCAGAGTGGCCTCCTCCTGGCTCTGCTGCCTGATCATGTGAACAGCAACTGAGCCCCAAGTTGAGTGACGAAATTCGTAATTTGGCTGTCCAGCCAGTCCACGCCTCTAGGACCCCTGTAGTCGAAAACCTGCTGTGTTTTTCCTCCCCTAAGTCTATATATATATATGTCCCCCCCACTTGGCTAGGGGACCTCAATGTCGCTGGTAGACGGTCTTCTGGACCGTTTCTTACCATTTCCGTGATAGACTGACTTCATCAAGGTCCTGATGTGTCCTCCTGCATTACCAGATCACACAGCACTTATCCTGCCCCCCTTACGTCTCTGTTACTACCTCCCAAGGTGGTGCAGCAGCATCCCAGTGATGAAAGAAAATGTTACACAGCCCTCATATAGTTTAACAGCTGGGACCCAGGTTGTGGCAATAGTGCCATTTATTTGTTATAAGTTGAACTACTGCTAAAATAATTTTAGAAACTTTTTTAGAGTGTTTGGAGTTCCGTTGTGTTGCTTTAAAGAATTTAAGGGGGGGGCATTGGGAGAGGGAACTTTTACACTTTTTAAATAACGTGTTTTAATCTTCAGGTTTTAGGTAAAATATGAAGTGTTTTCAAGTCAACAGGCTCAAGTCCAAGTGAAGTCACAAGTCAGTGATACGAAAGTCCAAGTCATGTTGCAAGTCTTTTCACAATTTTTCAGTTCTGCAGTCATCAAATTTACGACGAGTCTGAGTCATGTGACTCAAGAAACTGTCGAAATATTTAGTCCATAATCTCTAAATTCAGCAGTAAATGGAACTCCGATGAGCAGTAAACTGGTGCAGTAAATTGAACAGCAGTGCAGTTTGTCAAAGCGAGACCAGAATCTGAATCAGCTGCTGAGTCAGCATCACCGCTGAAGTGAAACTGCTGCTCTCATGACGGCAGCCACTCATCATCCTCAAAAGTTTAAACATCTGCACATCCAGTGAAGCAGGTCGCTTTCTGAATGGATCCTGAAACTAGTTTGCTATGTCTACTGTTTTATTACCTTTTCCTAATTTTAATTTCACCTGATGAGGCCAGTTACGTCAGGTTCCTGTCTCTTTACCGTTAACCTCCATCAGGTCATCAGTAAACAAAAGCTGGATCTCTCTGTCAAACCTGTTCCTGCACATTATGTGTCACTGGGTCACTTTGCTGGTTGATGTCAGAATATTGAGTTGGTCATGTGACATCTCCCACTCAGCAGCTGTGCCAGATGAACAGAGAGCATGAGATTCCCTCAATGCCGACCGCCACTAAACCAGCTGGCTCGGACTTATCGGGTTCTTCCCGTCTTTCTCCGCAGACATATCTCCAGAGCTGGTTCAGTCACCCCCGCCCCGCTCGCTTTTAGCCTCTGCGGTTTTTTGTCAGAAGCAACAGTTGACATGGAGGAACAGGATGCATCTGTGAGAATGTCACCCCTTCTCCACTGACTCTTATCACACCGGGTCTCTTCTCCCGAGCCTGGGAGTTACGGAAATGGATGGAAATTAAATTGACAAATTATGCACTTGGAAGAGTTGAGAACAATATGCTTGGATGTTGGTTTATTAGATGTGTGTTAAAATTAAAGAAACAGTCTATCCTTCTGATGTTGAACAAAATAAAGTTGTTAAATCCCTTTTGAAGGACTGACTTAGAGGTTTTTGAACGCTAATGGAGTTTTAATTCAGTGACAAAGATCAACTTCAGCTTCAGTCGACCATGAACAGTTTAAAATCCTAAAGTCCAGACGGGCAAGTCCCAAGTCAAATCCCGAGTCCAGACGGGCAAGTCCCGAGTCCAGACGGGCAAGTCCCAAATCCAGACAGGCAAGTCTCGAGTCCAGAGGGGCGAGTCCAGACAGACAAGTTCCAAGTCTAGAGGAGTGAGCCCAGACGGGCAAGTCCCGAGTCTAGATGGACGAGTCCTGAGTCCAGTCCCCAGTCCGGATGGGCAAGTCCCAAGTTCAGACAGGCAAGTCTCAAGTCAAATCCCAAGGCCAGACGGGCAAGTCCCAAATCTAGACAGGCAAGTCCTGATTCCAGAGGGGCGTGTCCAGACAGACAAGTCCCGAGTCTAGATGGACGAGTCCTGAGTCCAGTCCCTAGTCCGGATGGGCAAGTCCCAAGTGCAGTGAATTCTATCTCAGAAAAAACATGTTTGGTGGTGAATGTTCCTTGTTTGATTTGTTGTAGATACTTCAGTTTCTCAGACTTGACTGGTCTGGACTTGTTTCATCAAGATGTTTGCTTCAAGGCCTGAAACACAACTACCTCTGATAAGTGCCTCAGGAACGGGTCTCGTTGTTGGTTTAACTAACATGGATCTTTTTACTTGACGTTGGTGTTGGTTATTCAGCAGACCACAGCTCCTACGTTGTTGTGCAGGTTTGAGTCGAGCTGCTGATGCTTGCGTGCTTTGGGAGAACGTTAGGTAGGGTGTCACTGGTTCTTCATAATTAACAGCTGGACCTCGGCTCAGTGGTTTCACTTCCTAAGCTTGCAGTTTTACAAGCTCATTTACAAGGTTAGGATTCGTTGCTGTCTCTTCTAATTAGGGTCACCTCCATATTCTGAGCATCTGAGGCTTGAACATTGCGCTTCATAGTTCCCTGCTTCTTCTCTAAACTTTTCACCTCACAAGCTCCATCCTCAGTTGATTGTTCTCTTTGCACATTTTATATTTGGTGAACTTTATGACCTCATACACTCAGTCATGTAAGGAAGAAAGTAAATATATAATAGTGCATAACATATTTCATGTCGTTATTCACAAAAGACCCAAATAAATTCTGGAATTAGTTCTCTGTTGTAATTTGTTGGAGTGTAATATGGATATATTAGTTTAAATTTAATTGGAATGAAACATAACTTTGAATTTCAGTCCTTTTTTACCTCTTGCAACCACTGATAGAGGCTAATATGAAGGTAAAACGATCAGTAATGAGCAAGGCAAGACAATGAACTTCTCTTTAGTAATGATGTGATCCAACAGATCGCGTCATTAAATAAATATTTTCCTACACTCTTCCTGCCTCCTTTGATTAGCTGCATCTCCTGAGTGTTTCTTTCCTCCTCCAGCATGTGAGCAAATTAATAACAGAAGACTGCTTTAGAGAATAGATGCACTGATCCACTTTTTTGAGTCCCCATCTGATTCCAATACGTATCTCCTGATAACTGAAAGTCATTCAGCTATTCAGTTAAGGGGGCGTTTTGGTTTTGAATGTAATATCTGCAATAAAAGTTCCAAAATGGTACAAAAAATAAAATAACAAATTTAATGTATGTATATAAGGAACGTCTCAACGCTGACACGTGTACCTGCGTTCGTTTGGCACATCAGCCATGCACGTCATCCAATAAATACGCAACGCATACATGAGGTACAATATCCACTTGACCACTAGAGGTGCTAGTGTAGGCCAGTGCAACAGTTGACCACAAGTGAACTGTCACAAATCTCCTCTGCAGTTATGGTCTGTTTATACAACCGCTAGCTGCGTTTGGTGTTGGTTGTGTTGAACTATGGCAGCCGTATGCAACAATTAGCCAAACGTTGGAAAGTACGTACAAAGAATATTGTTAGTGTTTCTCCTCCGTTTTCCATTTTATGGTCTAACATTACCTCTCCAATGATGCTGCTGGTGTTTTTTTTCTGGCGGTTACTAAAATAAAAACAAATGAATAACTTCTTCTGTCTCGCTTCTTGTCCAGTTGTCCAGTTTGACTCTGGCTCTGCATTCTGCCCCCAAGAGGAGACGTCCGGTATTACATGTCCTTCTGCGTAGTATGGAAGCAGGAAACGTTCACAACCCAGCTGGTTGTGCAAATGGATATGAATATGAAGGCTTTGTCTTGGATCAGTGTATTATCAGAATTGGTCCTCGAAACAACATCCTGTTCTCTGTAAGTGATGGCGTCAGCTGCACCCATTCACCTTTTTTGTTTGTACAATAGTTTCATAGGAATTTTTCTTACTTTTTAAGCAACTCTCGTACTTAAGGAACTACTCGTTGCACAGCTGTGATGGTGAAGTTGCTCTCAGGGGGAGTAAAGATCATGTTCTCTAGCTCTTACAGTAGCATGGTTTAATCCCACAAGTGTAACATGTCTCAGATACATGTTTTCCTCGACTTCCGTGTGACTGGAACACTAATGAATGTTATGATGATACAACATGATGTGAGAAAACTGTGACTTTTTGGACCTCAGCGATTATACTTCAGCTGATTTACTGTCCAAGTCTTGTACAAATGGCATGTATTATACAGACACTGTGGCTCTTTCACAGTGAACCCATGTGGCACATTAACAGAAGACTGACCGGCGGCTTTATCAGATTGATGAAGCCATTAATCTAACGTGTATCCTGTCTGAAAATGGATACGCAGCGGGTCTAATAAAGGAGCTCTGTTAGTCACAGCCTCGAGATGAGTCTTAAATCAGAGAGTCCCTGACCATGATAAACCAGAGAAATGCATACAGCAAACACAAACGCATGGTTCCGATCATGGCAGATGCTGTGGACTCACGAAAACACGCTACTTGATATTTGGAAAACCACATGTGACAGTTTATCTTTGTTACGTGATAACGGTTGGTAAAGTACATTGTTTGGAGTTTCTTCAGAAGTGTTTGCTTTGTTACAGAGAAACCAGAAGATACTACTCAGTCTTAGAGTGAGATACTGTTTATAAAACATATGAAGTAGTTATCAGAGGTCTGGGTGGTTAGGATTAAGCCTGTCTAAGAGCACTTTGGATGAAGACAGAAAGCAGCGCAGTGTTAAAGCAGTGCATTGAGGAGATTTTAAGTCAAACACTTTATCCTTCACATGGGCACATGCTACTGGCCATCATAGATTTTTATTTATTTATTTATTTTGGGGGGGGTGTTATTGTGCTGTTTAAATGACCTATTTGATCTTCTGTCTTTGTGAGGACAGTGTGATGAGAATACATGCCATCTATGCTATTAGCATAATGTTTTTGGTGATGAATAGGCCCCTTTGTTGTCTTATACTAGCACCCCCAGAAAGAATGGTGGTACGATGCGGCCCTCGGTCCCGTGATGGCCATCGCTGCCTTTGTGCTTACTCATTCAGGCTTTCTGTATCTTCTTCTGTATCGCTGCCCATCCTTGCTTTGGAGAGAAAAAAATGCACAATTTATTTCCTACCATTTAACAATGACTCAATCAGAGGGCAGCGTCAAGCCAAAGGGAGTCATTAGGATTTGCAGAATTTGACTTTGGTTTCGTAACAAATAATTATCTGGCACTCCCTCTTTGAGGGAAATGGGATGTTTTACGTGGAAAGACAAGATCAGCATGTAGCAAATTTCATACACAAAGGCAGCTTTACAAAGTGCCTTACAAAGGTGTTAAAATGAAGGACAGATGAAACAAATTTTAAATAAATTACATTAATAAAGACAGCATTTAAAATCCATAAGAAAATCACGCACACAGAAAAAGGATGAAGCCATCTTAGAATAGATGGTGTAAAACAATGCAGTAAAATTGGACTAAAGAGAGCTAGACGAGTTTCCCTAAATAAAGCAGCTCTGGACATCAGGTCTCTGACTCTTGATAATTGTTTGAGGTGGTAAAAAGGTGTCTTAGTTCCAGCCTTGATGTGGCTGCTGAAGTTCAGGTGTGAGTCGGTTCAAACTCCAGGATTCTTAACCAGGGTTTTCGTCTTGAGCCGTCTGGATTTGAGCTGGCCAGCAACTGGCATTCTTCCCATTTGGTTACCAGATAGATTTATTTCTGTCTTGATCTGATCTAACTGGAGGAAGCTTGATTGAATCCAGCTTTTCACTTGCTCCAAACACTGACGGAGGGAGTCCGATGGGCCAGAGTCATTTGGTGACAGATCCAGGTAGATCTGAGTGTCATCTGCAGAGCTGTGGGATTGTTGTTATGTGTGATCTGACCAAGGGGAAGCATGTAGAGGTTGAATAACAGCGGTCCGAGAATTGACCCCTGAGGGAATCACCAGCTCAGCCTTATTTTCATCCATTGAAATAACAGAGCTTCTGCCTTCAAGACATGACCTGACCCAACTGAGACCTGGACCTGATGACGCCACCAAACATCAGTAAATGTTTTCTAGTCCAAAGTATTATAATGTTATGTCCTTCCAGTACACGTCTGTGTGATAGTTACAGCTGAAACCAGCTTATCATCCAGCAGATCACTCATGTTTGTTTTTAAGGTTGTCCTTTAAATTAATACTTTGATTACAGGAAGACAGTTATAAATGTTAAAAGCATTTCCCTGACCTGATGACACTAAGCTATTACATCTCGAGGACAAAAATAAACTTAAGAAATAAGCTAATGTGAGCTCATCTGGAGGCATGACGGAGACTTGAGCGTGACCACACTGTTGGACGAGGAGTCAGAAGTAATGAATGACTATCTCATGCTTAATGACCGTCCAACTCGGCGAGCTTCAATTAAATTGGCATAAACAAAAAACTCTTTCTTAAAGAGGCAATATTAAATATCACATAACAGTCTGACATTAGATAAGTGTTTATTTTAGCACGTAATGCATAAATAAAAGGACACGGTCACTATTTCAGCTTCATCACAGGACTTTAGTCTTTGGTTTCAAACCGACGACATTTGTTGACACTCTGAAATACTAACAAATACTGTCATGTAATCTGTGTTTTGTTGTTTATTTCCTTGATATTCAAATATTTAGTAAAGTTGCTTGGATAATGATGTTAGCTCATCCTATCAAGGTTGTTATATTGACTTTGGCATTTATAACCCATGCTTTGTTTATTATTGCTCTGACTTGAACGGGTGTTGTTGTTTGTAGGTAAAATACAACCATAATCAGTGTAGAAGCAACCAAAGATCAACCTTTGTAAGGTTTGATTCTGTGATTAGCCTCAAATTATTACATTTTATCAGACAGAGTTCCTTGTTTAATAATTAAAATGCTTCAGTGGGCAGGCCTTTATTTATATTTGACATTATTATTGGTATGATTTGTCCTATTTATATACTATTCCTTTCTTTCTAATTACTCAAAATGTAATCTGGTTGGGTGCACAGATGCTATAGAATCTGTTGTTATGAGAGCATGATTTATCATTTCCATTTTTTTTATTCTTCTTTTGAGTTTTCCTTTTTAACGTCAGAGGTGTGAACCTGTCCTTCCATTTCCCGCATCGTCATGAAATAATTTTTAACTCAGTTTGGTGGAAACTCTTCTGTGCACCGTGTCCAACAGTTGACTGATTTAAAAAAGGCTCAGCATGAATTAATGAATGTAGCTGCGTTGTTATAGGATAACGGGGACTTTGAGCTGTGATGGTTGAAGAGACAGCTGCAGCATTTGTGGAACATTCCAGAGCTCTGACAATGGCGTACTCTGAAATAAAGTTGCTAGGTAGCAACTTTATTTCTTTTTCTTTTAGACCTCAACGATCACATGTAACGCATTCCGCACCACTTTTGGAGGCATCCTTTTTTAGCCTTAGAGTATTACAAAGCATGAGTTGTAAAATCTAATACACGAACTGGTCCAGCAGCTTATAGTTGCCAATGAGTGATGTAAAAGAGTAGTTTGATAGATCAAGACCACATCTGGACAGATGTAGAGTCTGAAAACGAGTCATAGCACCTCCCAGTGCTTGCAGTTAGCGCTATAACCAATCAAATCAACAAACTAGGTGACAGCTCATCACAGTACTTCTAAATGCTCTATATTATCTTTTTAAAAAATTGTTTTATCTTAGATTCAGTAACTTTCAGAGCTTTTCAGAATCTTTTAGCAACTTCTATTATGACTGTGGTTCTTTGGCAGAATTCAATAATTCCACCAATTTGATCGCAGCGCCAGGACAACGGAAGAGGACAGGGATTTGAGTGAGAGTGAAATAAAACCATTATTTTGTTTTGTTTTTGGACTAAGAGTACAGCTCAGTAATTTTCGGTTTTTATTCAATTTGTGATGCACATTTTCACCCTTTCTTTAGTAATAAATCTAGCTTTTTCTAAGAATATGTAGAATTTCCGAGAAACTGCTGCTCATTTGTGTGACAATGAGAGCGCTAAAGTTGTGGTTGGGAATGGGAGCACTGGCCACTTTGTTTCTGGTTCTTCTGATGACCATTTATTCACCTCAAAGAGACTTTATCCCCCAACATATTCCATTAACTTGCTGGCCCACTGCCACAAATCTTAATGAAATTTGTAAAGCTCTCTAGTAAATAAGCTCTTTGTCGTGCCCCTGTGTCCCTTTCTGAAGGAATGAGCTCTTGGTAAACGGATTCGTGGTGGACGGTGCTTTATCAGTATTTTAGCTTGCTGGTTGCTCCATCTATCACTGCTGGTCCACTGTCTGTGGACCAGCTCAATGGTCTGGTTTGTTCCTGTCCGTTGTTGCAGCTCCCTGGTTTGGTGACCGACAGCTACAACCAGACCTGCGTCAGTCTGGTGTGGAAGGACTTCAGCATATATGAACAGCTTGGATCAGTTATTGTCAGATATGTTTTGTTCTATTATTCTACTGTATTGGTTTAAAACCCTCTGTTGCACATGTGTCAAACTCGAGGCTCGCAGGCCAAATCCAACCCACCACTTAATTTTATCTGGCCCATGCAAGGCTGAAAAGACGATTATAAATTATAACTACAACATTTAAGAGGAACTTTAAAAGCGACTTCCTGTTTGGTTCCATTTTGACATCAGAAAGTGGAATAACTGAGGTGGAGAGCGGCTGCTTTAAGGTGGAATAACTGAGGTGGAGAGCGGCTGCT
>JBAMYA010046250.1:0-11141 GCA_037176975.1 Arrhamphus sclerolepis | reverse complement strand
CTTGAAGGTTAAAAGAGCTTAAAGCCAGAGACAGAAATGTCAAAAGTGTTATAGCTGTCCCTGGTCTCCCCTACACCTAAACGTGACTGAAATTAAAAAAGGAAAATTAATACTTCATTTTGTCTGAAATAACTGGTAGCTAAATGACAATCACGTGTCATAGCACTTATAAGCATCTGACATGTTGTTTAACGTCAGATGATGTCTATGTAAGTCCTTTCTGGTTTTGACTTGAGCTTAACACACATTTGTCAACTGACATAAAGAAATTGACTGAAAACAACTTTCATTTAAGTTGAGATGAAAATTTCCTGACATGAAAAATAAAAAAATGTTTCGTAACTCCACCTTGAGTCGTCTTACTGTACGTACCCTTTATCGTAACAACAGGCTTTAAAGTAAGCAAAGTGTGTTGCAAAAGCAGGAACAAACACGTAGAAATATAGTTTCTTTCTTTCTTTCTTTTTTTTTTTTTTTTTTTACATCTATACTGATAAGTAACAAGCACTTCTGCATTTTGTGTGAATCTGAAGCAACCAAGTTTTATTTAAAACTGTGCAAAAAAAAAAAGAAAAAGTCACTTCAGTTGACACCTCGTAGTTGTGCTTCACTTACTTGCAGTGTTGCATGGACTTTGGCTGTGGCTTTGTCTCTGATACGACCTCGATTACTACTATCCACACTACCATATCGACTGTGACCAAGTTTCATTTGGAAAGACGCATCAGGTCACAGAAATATTTAGGCATAACTCTAAGATTTATGTATTTGAGTTGTACATAAAATTTCCATTTGAATTACATAGATTTAACCAAAAAAGGCTAATAAACTTACGTGATGCATATTTGCTCGTCAAATGTGAATGAAGTAATCAAGAGTGAGATTTATGCAATAAAACCAATAAACCCAATGTGTTTCAAATACATAATGGCAGATTCACGTATTTATCACCAATGAATCTAATTTGTTTCAAATACTTAAGAACCAGAGTATGTATCCACATTACATTTATTAACCTGTTTATGTTAAATCTATTTGATTCAAATGGTTAGAAATTTTATTTGCAACTGAACTACATAATCTTAAAATTTGGCCTAAATATTTCTGAGTGTACAAAACATGAAAATGAATACTATGCAACACATTATAATGCTTCGAAGAAAAACGCAGTGCAAACAGTGAAACTGCACTTATTTGCAGAACTAAATGAATGCGTGTCTTATTAAACACACGTAGATCATCATACAATACAAAGAGGATATCTGAAATTGACAGCAGCCCTTGTGCAGGGTAGACCTTTGTGTTGAGAAGCCACTGAGACCACAACATGATCACGATTAAGGGGGGTTAGTCAGAGGCTTTTCATGTGACAGCCGAGGTGGACAGGCAGCATTACAACAGGAAAAGAATAAATAAAGTGTGAGAAAGCCAAGTCAGAAAGAGATGAGGAGGTAGCACGGCTAGCAGCACCGAGCCACTGTGATCGCCTTTCACCTCATATGTGAATTATTTTCACACACAGTCCCGCAAGAGACCTAAGACCTCCAAACTGCACATCAGTGCTGACGGAAAGATACTTTCTGCAACATTTCCCTGGCAGCTCAGCATCACTGGATTTTCTACAGGCATCGTTTGAAGGTAAGGCTGTCATTTTGCTCACTTTTACATGGTTTGGACCTATCATATATAAAAATATAATTGGCGAAGGAAATGGTAGAGGTTTTAGTGACATTTTCATCCCTATAGATCAATAGTCATGCTGATTCCAGTATATTATGGAGTACGCTGTTACGATTTACAAATAAACATTTTTAATGAATTTTTTTTCAAAAAACATTGAAATGGCATATATAGGTATGTAAGGTTTTCACACATTGTCCTCAAAATAAAGCTGATTTACACAGAATACATGACAGAAGTGTTGCTTCTTTATTTCCTACAAAGAAGTGTTTAAGGAAGAGGAAGTGCTTCTTCTTCATAAAAATGTGCAAGATTACTCAGGAGCAAAGTTGTGTGCATGTTTTTTTGTTTTTTTTTTAATTATTACATTTTTCTCAGAAGGTGAAATCATGAAATAATGAGCCTAATTTAAAAAAAAAAAAGGTCTACATTGAAGGATATAACACTAAATATAAAGACGTTGTAAAGGATAGGGATTCTTCGCTAAAGTTGTGAGGACATGCCAAAACATTTTGGACAACAGTGAGATGCAGAGAGACTCTTGATGATCTTTGGTTTCATTATAACTGTTAAAATAATGGTATCATAATCTAATATAACCTGAATCCTTTGATAGTTTTAATTATTCCAGCATTCATGTTCCAAGTAAAAGCACCTCATTCTGGTTTGTCCTAAACCTTTTACATTTATTAATTTTTTTTATACATAGTTTGGAATACTGCATTAAATCCTTCATAAGTTATTTCTAAGTGGTTTGTGGGGTTGTTAAATATTAACACATCACGTCCTCTTGTTGTATTCCATCATTTTGCACTTTTAATTTATTTAGATAGCACAATAAAAATATATATGATTGCTGTAGCTGAAACAGGTGCACTTAACAGAACATTCATGTCCAGAAAACTGATTAAAATGATATAAGTTACAATTAAGTGTTTTCAGTAGAGCTTGTAAAATTTTGAAGGTTTCAAGCTCTTGCTTGATTTAACATTAGTACTGTACAGTGAGATATTTCAGAAAGTTAAATTAGAGCTTCTATCCATCTATCATCTAAAAGATAAACTCAGTCAAACAAAGTACTGATCAGCTAAACAAGGAGAACATTTTTATCTGCTGGTTCTCTGTGTGTGGAAAGTTTCCTGACCCTTCCCTCCTACCTTTTTTATATTTTATAATGTTTCAGACTCATCTTGGAATGGATTTATTTATTTTTATTTTTTAATTTTTCCAGTCCAAACATAATATCACACAGCAAAGTAAAAGCAAGTTTCACTATCAAAGAAAGTTGCATTTACATAGTTATCCAAATTTGTCACTTGGAGCTGTCTTAAAGGGCATTTGACCACATTTGCCTACAGCCAGGATGAGTTTCTCAGTTAGAGGTTTGTTGCCCAGCAACTTTCAAGTGTTTCCAGAGACTCTTGTTCAGAATCTGTCCGAGCCTCACCAGGACATTTACATTTTTCCATAATCCGCTTCTCCATCTCCCTGGCTTAATGCGTTGAGATGTTACTGAAATGTAAACCTTAAATCCTGCATTTTCCCCCTTTCCTTTCTAATTTCCCAGCCCTGTTTCTTAAAACCCGGCAAGTCGCTGTGATAGCCATGTTCAACTGCATTAATGGTAATAAAGAAGTGATGCTCAGAGCCCAGTTTCCACCACTTAAACACAATATCTGGAATGATGTCAAAAAAGTTCAATCATTGTTTCAATTTTTCTTCTTATGGCCTGTGAGTTGTGTTTGTAGGCCGTATTTGTAAATGAAAAGTGGTTCTCCAACATTTTACATGGAAAAATAAAGCTCAAATAAATAAAATTAGTGATACAGATACCTTTTTTTGAAATGTCCCTTTGGCCTGCTGTCTGGGTGGCCTCTGATAAATGCTTTAGTGGTGGAGCGCTGTACTGAAGTCCCCATCTTAACACAAAAACTCTAATGTGTAGTGACCATTAGCTTGAAGGCTGTTTGTCCACGATTCACAAGTTTGGCTGATTTGAAAGCCTGCTGGGGTTTATTACTAATTTATCTTTACAATTATAGAATAAACAGTGCTTTTCAGCACTTCAAATGCTGCAGAGGTCTCTTGTATTCTGCCTCTGACCTGTGGCCTCACACAACCATGTCTAATAGGTCTGCAGGTCGTTCTGTCAACCTTGTTATGTTCATAGCCCATCCTGGATCACGCTGACAGAAGCAGCTCAACAGCTATACAGAACCAAGACACACCTCAGTTCTGTTTCAGCGGTAACTGATAACTTTATTGTTTTGAATACGTTAACAAAACACTCAAGAAAGTCTCGTTTTGCTTAGAAAAAGAGAAAATCTTTGAATACTGTGAATAAACTAGACAAAAGACTGTGACGCTATCTCAAAAGTGTCTGAAAATGTTCCAAATTAAAATACTTTGACTTCAGAATCATGTCCATGCATGGTGAAGTGTAAAATATTATATGGTGCTTTTCATTTTAAATATACACAATTTTCAAGAAGAAGAAGTAATATGAACTGTCCGCTTTGCCCCTTAAGATATATATCTGATTGTGGAGTTAAATTCTTCATTCTCTCAAGAGGTAATGAATTCACTGCAATTTCCCCACTGGCAGTTTATGGCAGATGTGAGAGTATATCGAGGTGAAAAGCCACAGAATATGGACTAAGCAGTTTTATACTATGAGTAGTTATTTTAACAAAGGCTAGGAGGTCACACAGCAAAACAACAGATGGTGGACTGTAAGAAAACGGCTTGACACCAAAAGAGGAAGTCTGAGAGTTCCTTACTAAAAAGCAGGTTTGCTATCCTTAGTCGAAAAAGAAGCAGGTGCAAATGTGCCACAGAGTAGTGAGCAGGCTGGGCCTCAAGAGAGATTTCACTCAGGAACCCTGTTTCTCTCTCTCTCTTCGACTGTGTCTCCCTGAGTGATTGTTGTTCTCTGTCTTCCTGCTGTTGCTTTTTTTAGTTCGCAGCACCCAGTCTGCAGGTGTTCATGGTCGCTCACAGACGTGCACACTCTCAGGCTCAGGGTTTACGTTCTCCCTGGGCACAGGTCTGTGCGTTTTCAGCACAACGCATGGTCTCTTTGAAACTATTTTTTGCTTTTGACTCATTCCAACCAGCATGTCAAGTACAACTAGAAGGCCAGTTTAAGTTTGGTATAAACGGAAAGAAAACTGCAGTTTGTAGATAAGCACGGCACTGCATTGTAATAGTTGCAGTCTTAGACAGTTAGTTGATAGTTTTTGCTGAACTACTGTGATATCTGAACAGATACTTTATATTACAGCTCATGATGGAGACACAAGTACTACATTACACCTCATGAAAATGATGTTAGGTGCAAGAATAAGGTGTGAAAGAAACACAAGTGAGTTAAAAGAGACCAGTGTGTGCTCATTGCTTCTGTTTTGTGTGATTTGTTAGCGATCACATTCAGAGGAGGCTGGCTGTGGTTTCATACAGCATTCACTCATTTTGCAGAGCTTCCCATAAAACCACCTATGAACCCACGCGAAAGAGTATTTTTTTTTAAAGCAGGTGGACAAGTTCATCTAAGAGAAAGATGGGGGATATAGACTGAGAAACAGTGTATTTTAAAAAAAAGATCTCTTCAAAATCTGAATCGAGTCTCCTGTGATGATGAAAAGATGCTTTCTATATATAATTCGTGTACATCCAGCGGAAGTACTTACAGCTTCAACTGCTTCGTTGTCACTGAAACTTTGTAGCCACAGAAAACCATGTGCAAAAGAAAACAATTATTTGTTTTCACAGATATGCTTACATTTATTTATTGAATTAAAAAAAAAAAGTACAAGACAGGAAGATGAGAATCAAATTTTTAAATGAAGTTCATGCTCATCTGTCTATGTTTACATGATTTCGACATCACTGTCAACTTCAATGCTGCACAGGAACCTTTAAATATTATTTGCCTTTAAAATGGAACTTGAAATACACACAGTAGTCCGCACGTTTGTTTTATCTGTCACTTTGTCATGTGGTTTAGACAAGTAGGAGGTGAGGGGGGAGTTTTTGAGTCCTGAATGTGATCGACCTCAATTGTTGCAACTGAACAACTTAGATAGGCTTTAGATGGATAGATTTGCAAGATTTACACAAAACATACATGTATGTGAGTATAATTTTACTGTTCTTACTGTTTTGAGATGAAAATAAGGAGTGGACTTTGGATATCTGCCATCACACTAACACACGAAAAGAGTCTGAGGTGGCATTTCAGAGGTTACTCATCAGTACCTTCAGAAAAAAAACTACGGTTATCTCATAGAAATCAACAAACTAAAAACAGAAGATACTTACACAACAGAGGCAATACAGTGATCTAAACTTCCACTGAAGATAACAAAAACTAGGACGGCCAATATTTTCAATATGTATTAATTTTCAACAACTTCATCTATACAACATAAGAAAAATACTGACACATCTGCTATTGTATGATTAATTCATTTTGTTGATTAACTAATTAATGTCGTGTTACTAATAATTCTTCTTCCATTTAATTTCAGGTTTTTGCTTTCATTCATTTCTTATTTAGTATGGAGTCCCTGTCCTTACCTTGTCATGGAGACCAAGACAGAATGTTTTTAGTGGACAATGAACCGTTACGTAAAGGACATCGTCGCAAGAGGGAGTTCATACCTGAGGAGAGAAAGGATGCTCTCTACTGGGAGAAACGTCGTAAGAACAACGAGGCGGCCAAAAGGTCACGGGAAAAGAGAAAGATGAATGACTACGCGGTAGAGACTCATCTCATGGCTCTGAAGGAAGAAAATGCCAGGCTTAGTGCCGAATTAATGGCCATCAAGCTCCATTTCGGCCTGGCCCAACCTGCAGCCTTTACAGGTCACCAGAGTAACCAAGCGCAACAGCATTCTCACAGCAGCACCGAAGCTGTGAGTGCCACCAGCACCCACCACCACTATCTGCAGAACTACTACTGGGGTGGCAGGGACCCTTCCATTATGTCAACCCACCAGTCATCAAACCCACTGTTGTTCCCTGCATATGCCCTCCATAAAATGAGGGGGTATTCATACTTAAATACATCTGATACAACTGGATATGGTGTCTTCGCTCCGCTTATCCTTCCTCGAAATCTCCAGCCAGTCTTTTCAGCTTGTCCTGGAGCTCCCTTTCTGAAGCCCATTCTTACTAGAGCAATTTCAGATGAGGAAGAAGAGCAGAAGGTACCAGGGCTGATGTCCTTCCCTGCTCCACTTAATAAAACCTCTGCAAGGGGAAACGAAGACTTCTCGCCACCCAGAAAATATGTATCTGACTGACAAATACAAACAAATGTATACTGTACAACAAAGAAATGCATATTGTACAACTGCTAGACCCAAAGACGAAGACTAAATTGTTCTTTTTTGCTTCCATGATGTCAAATATTCCTGCTGATAATCAAAGTTACATTTCTCTGACTTTATTGTGTATAAGTGCATTCTTTACATATTCTATTTTTCAATTTCCTGGGGTCTGTTGTACTGAATCTCTGTAATATTCACCATGTTTTTAAAGCTCTGTTTGCAGCAGCTGGTTTTAGTGAATAGACTTGCACATTCTGCTCCACTTCACCTCTCTCTGCATTTTTTTAAATCAGTTATTAGCTCAAAAAATCTTGACAATATTGATTTTGTGATTTGTCTTACAGAAACTCTCAGTTTGTATATGTTAGATGATCATTCACATGATCACCAACAAGTGAACATTATTCCCCCTGAAAACTTAAAAAAAAAAGTGCTCATAACAAGATGTGGACCTTGAAACAAGATACCAAAAGTCACTAAGCTCAGCTAACCATACTCACTTTAAAGGACTGCTAAACTGTTTACGCCTAAGTTTTTCTACTAGACTCAAACTTTTGTAACATGCATTAATATTAACCAGAACTGTACCTATGTGTGTATTGTGTTTGCTTATCAAAATGACTTGACCACAACGGAATAATGTATTATTGTCCTTTTCCCTGCAATCACTAACCATAACCAGAAGTGGGCCACAACTCCACTTAAGATGGAAACAGTGAACTATGTGCATGACTTCTTTGGTTTTTGCTGTGTGGGTGCAGGTAGTCATCTGCCCCCATTTTGCAACACAATGTGTTTGAATATTTCCATAATAAAATAAACGTAAAGATGTCATTATTTAACACAGCTCAAGTAATAATAATAAAAAAGCAAATAAAACTTATGAATACCAGAATGACACACAGTCTCTTCAGTTTTCTTTTCTTTTCTTTTTTTGTTTCTTTAAAAAATTGGAAAGACCCCAACCTCACAAAAGTTCCAAAATCGCTAAGCTATTTCATTACAATCCATTATTTATTTATTTATTATTATTTATCTCCCTCTGTCTTTCCTGCTCTTGTGACTTGCCTTGAGCCCTCAGCATGTTGTTATTAAATTTAAAGTTATTAAAAGTAATAATAGCTATAGCATTGTTGTGTATTAGTCCATATTCTACCTGTATACAGGTTTTTCTATTTTCAAGCAGTAATTCGTAAGGGAATTATGATAACAAAATTAAGACTTAACATAAAAGGGAGGCCAAGGCTATGATAGGTTTTAAGCTGCTATATAGTAGTAATCAATTCAGCAAAATGGCACTATATATGTTTACCTCACACAAGCCACCACACAAGCCTTTAATTCCAGTTTAACAGCGTGTCTCGAGACCTCCAAATTAAAATGATCCTCAATCTGCAGCAGATCACGTTTGTGGCAAATATCAATGAGCTCAAAGGATGGAGCAGCTAAAAAGCGCTCAAGACCAAAAGTAGGAAGCCATTTAACACTACGTAACAAAAAATTTAACTTTTGAACTCCAGGCAAGGGAAGAACTGAAAAGGTATGGTTCCCGGATGAGCTCCCACTTGAATGTTACGACTGGACAGGCTCGTGATAGCAGGAAGTATAATAAAAGATGCCCAGATGTTAAAGTGGAGTTTTGAAGCATTTTCTTTTTGAAAATGAACAGAAAAAAATACAAAATAACCAAACAAACCAAGATAAACAATCAACACAAAATATACTTGACAAAAGGTAAAGTTTCACAAGTATAAACTAACCAAAATTACCAGAAACTAAACCAACTACAGTATTCAAACTCTCAAGGGTTGACCACGAAATCAAAATCACTAATCATAAGTTTTACTTCTCCACCAGTTTTCTAATTCACAAGAACAATACAACAACTATCCAGAAAGTAGCAGAACTTATAATACAGAAACTCATTGGTGTCAGAAGCATCTGAAACGGGGTGGGGCCTCTGTGGTAAGACAATGATTCAAGCACTGTTTTCTGAAGAATATACTGAAACACTAAATATCAATCTCAATTTTAAATTTAAATCTCATTCATGGTCTTACAAAACAGCAGTAGTGTGCAAAAATAAATCTATCATAGTGTTTATGTCATTGCTGAATTTGGATGAAATAGTTATTTGAACTGCTGATGGATCTGCTAATGCTGAATAGCCATATAAAAAAAGCCCTGTAGAGAAATTCTAACTTACTTTTTGTGCTTTCTAGACAAACAAACTCCTGGCAGATCATGTTCATGTTCAGCTTGTCCAGTCTCACTTTATAGACATTACAGAGAAGTGGTGTGATAAATGACTTACTGGCTTTTACACACATTGGTGAGGTTTCCTCATCAGATGAGACTGAAATGTGGAGCTGCCAGTAGCCCCGCCCACTGGAAATGACATGCAGACCAAACACCTTTGTGGAATAGGGGTGGGGGTTGTGATCTTTTAATACTTAAAAAAAAAGCCTTTACATTTATAATTCACATCAAGTTGTGCTTTTATTTAACATTACTATTACTATGTGTAATCCTCTAGTTAGCATCTGTTGTTTCTTTCAGTGTAATTTTTTGAGTCAGCAGGAGGTTTTTTGGCTCATAGTCACAGTTTGAGTAAAGCTACATTGCTGCTCTATAAACTCTATAGACGTCAGTCAGAGAAAGATGTTACTGCAAACTGTATAAGCAGGTTCAAATTAATTTAAATCAGTTGGTAATTTATGAAGATTATTTCTCTCAACATGGCCCACTAGTTTGTTTGGCCTATGAAATTGAGATGAGTGAGCTACGTCAATAGAGCACTCGTGCATTTTGCTCATTGATGTAAAATACATTTTGGGATATTTTGGAATTTGAATTGGAACAATACTCTGATAATATAGTACAAAAATGAATCTATATTGAGAAATATAGTGAGATAGTTTGTTTTTATCTAAAGAAAATGCTAGGATAGTAAAAGAGCAAATGTAATTATGAGCGAACGTGATAATATCAGTCTGAGATATACAACTCCAAATCCCAAAAAGTTGGGATGCTGTATGAAATTCAAATGAAAATAAAATGCAATGAAAATGCATGGGACAAGGTCGAAGGTGAAAACTCAAAGTGCATGATCCTTGGGCTCTCAGTGCATTAAAACAGTCATGATTCTCGAATGGACATCACTGCGTGGGCTCAGGAAATCTTCTAGAAATCACTGTCTGTGAACAAAGTTCAATCCACAAATACAAGTTCAAGGTGTATCACGCAAAGAAGAAGCCATATGTGAACATGATCCAGAAACTTGACCTTCTTCTAGAGCCCCTCTGTAACAGTCTGAGGCAAAATGGAAAACTGTTCTGTGGACAGAAATTCTTTTTGCTGTGACCTACAGACATAAGAGGAGATGAACCATCCAGCTTGTTATCAGCAGACAGTTTAAAAGCCTGTATCTCTGGTGGTATGGGGTTGTATTAGTGTCTACGGCATGGGCAGCTTACATATCTGGGAAGAAGCCATAAAAATAGTACACAGAAATTTTAGAGCAGCATATGTTCCTATCCAGATGACGTCTCTTTCAGGGAAGGTCTTGCATATTTCAGCAAAACAATTGTAATCTACATACTGCATCCGTTACAACAGGCTTCACAGGAGAGGAGTCTAAGTGCTGACCTGACCTACATGCAGTCCAGACCTTTCATCAATATAAATCATTTGGTTCAACATAAAACAAAAAAAATCCACCAATAAAAGGTGTCGGACTAATTTTGTATCCTCTTGTTTGTATCCTGCATCAAACAAAGAATGGAACAGCATTTCTCTTCTAACACTCAGTTATTTGTCACTTCCCAGATGTTTAAAGACAGTTAAGAGAAGAGGGGCCGTTACACAATAGTAACCATTGTCCTGTTCCAGTTTTGTTTGAGATGTGCTGCTGCCATCAGCTGCCAGGTTTCTCTTCAGCAGTATATATGACAAAGGTATAACATTAAAACATTTATACCTCTCTGTTTTTCTTATGGGCAGCACGGTGGCTTGGTGGTCAGCACCGTTACCTCACAGCAAGAAGGTTCCAGGTTTGAACCTCCACAGGGGCCTTTCTGTATGGAGTTTGCATGTTCTCCCCGTGCTTGCGTGGGTTCTCACCGGGTA
>JBAMYA010046249.1:0-11143 GCA_037176975.1 Arrhamphus sclerolepis | reverse complement strand
GTGCAATCCAAAAGTGAAAAAGAGCAATCAAGCAAGAGCTTTTTCCTGACTTTTCCTCACTTAAAAAAAAAAAAAAAGATCTAAAATGGATGACGAAAGAATACCAATGTCTTCTCAAGAGCAAGGATCAGTGACTTATTGGTCTGGAAAAAGCTCTCAAGAAGATTATTGGACCAGAGTTATGTGGCGAGTTTGATAGTGGAGGTTGGAGAAGGGGAATGGAAATGATTAAGGGTCGCCATTAAGAATGGCTCATACAACCCAGAAGAAGACATGGGATTTTTTTTTTTTTGTGAACGTATTTGCCACAACAACCTGCCCAATAACCTTCAAAATAATTTATTTATATATTTTTTTTAATCTTTAATTTCTACCAGAAATTTCCCAGAAGTGTGCCTAGAGTCATTATGAACTAGTGGAACTCCTGCAAATATATTCCTAGATTTTGACCACTGACCACTTCTTTCTTCTTTTCCTGCTCAGTCTAATCTCTTTGATATTCTGTCTTGAATATTCTGTCTTTGATTTTCTGTGATGAATATTCTGTCCTTACCTGAATTTTGTAAAATAAAAAAAGAATTAAATAACTATAACTGTTCCTTTATAAAAGTATCAAACATCTGGGTCTGTTTGTCATAACGCTTTACATGATTTAAATATTAAATGGAATTCTATTAAATTCTATTAATTCATCACCTGATGTCTGTGCCATCAGCAACGGAAGAATGTAGCTCTCAATTCTTTTTGCTGTTTTAGAGTTGTCCTACTTCCACAAATAATCACCTCTGTCCTGATGACAGTGATAAAAGCCAGACTGGACTGTAAATGGTAGTTGATGTGTATGCTGCATTAAGCTCGTAGATGATCTGAGACATTGAAGCCTTCTGTGTAACGAGATGGGTGTATCTTGATGTCAGGCATAAAGGTTGACGGCCTAATTCCCTGTAATTTGTAAATCCAGATGAATTATTGGACCTTGTCATGGCTGTGAAAAGATTTATGAGGAGTATACGGTTGTGAGGATCAGTGTTATGATAGTTAGTGTGTGCAAAAAATGTTTTACAGCAACACTGCAATTTTATTATGCAACAAGGAATAGCCCTTTCATGAGGAATTAAGCTAAAAGCCCCATTTGTCGTTTGAATAAGTGCCCAGCTGCTGTTACTGGGAGATCCTTTGAAAATGTGTTCATATATTGTATATAAACACTACATTGAGTACATCTTGAAGGAAGTCCTCCTTCGGCAGGAGGTATAAAAAAAGTGACAAGGGTAGTGGATGCGCTCTAGAGAGGCAGTTAAATAAGAGGGATGTCAAACTTGTCATGTGAGGACAGAAACCTCATTGTCTTTCAATCAGACTAACCTGTTTTCATAGCCAATAAGACTAACTGCCTGAGACGTGAACAGAAGAAAAATCCTAACAAAGTGTCACAGTAGCAAAGTCACAAGCATGGAAATACCTTCAAGGCATTGTCATGTATGAACTTTCCAAATATTTAAAGTACAACCTTCATCACACAGAAAATAGATGAAAATTCTACTACTGCTCCACTGAATGTCCATGTAGCTATCATGATAGGTCAGGTAATGTGTTAGTTGTGTAAGCTTTCTGATGAAGACAACTCAGCTCTAACCACAAAGAGTTGTACACGCTAAGATTCAAAAGCATGCAGAATCAACTTGAAGTAATATTTTTCCAGCTCTTCCTCTTTCATCAGTGTTGCTTCAGCTCATTGAGGCCTGCAGATTAACATAAATGCACCACTGTCTTAAGCCTGGAATACATTTGCTGTTAACAATGTGTACACAAACGAATAATGGCTGACATGCATATCCTGCATTCCTTTGGTATGTCAGTCGTGCACATCCTCCAAAAAACATTGCCATGCGTACATGCATGCAATATCCACTGGAAAGTTTGAGGCACTGCTGTATGTCAGTACAACAGTTGACCACAAGTGAACTGTCACAAAGATCTTCTGCAGTTATGACCTTTATATACAACCAGCTGTTGTGTTGAATTAAGGTAGCAGCCTAACGCAACTAGTCATATGAAAAAAATTGGCACTTCTCATCAATTTCATTGGTAAAACGAGAAAAACTGATATACATTGATTTTTCGGTCTAACATAACATCTCCAATGATGCTGGTGTTGTTTTTTTCTGGCTGTGACCACTGCACAGAAAAAAGAATAACTTCTTCTGTCTCGATTCATTTATATGGTTGTATTTGTAATCTCTGGCTCTGCATTCTGCCCCCAAGTGGAGACCTCAGGTATTACACACTCTGCTCAAGAAAGAAATATTCACAATACAGATACAAACAAAGAGTCAAACTACAAGTAAGGAGCTGAAGGACAACTCAATGACGGTAAGATGCTCAGGTCCTATGGAAGCCTGGTTCATCACTTTTCCACCACTCAGCTTCACAGCATTTATATACATTTTTTTACTGTGTATTATGACTAAACATCTCCACTTCAGTCTTGACTGTTGAAAAGCCATTGTTCCAGAGTCTTTGTGTTTTGTTCAGATGCAGCTTTGCAGAACAATGGATGCCAAATTATTTGTGAAAGGCCTAACTTTCCAGATTGACAGACGACAACTGGCTCTCAAAGATAATTGCTGATGTCTTTCTCTGCATTGTGTTAACGCATACCTGAATGTTCCAGACTAAGAAACCACTTAAGAAGTTTTGTTTCTACAGAGCTGCTCAGGTCGTTAAATATAACTGGGATGTATAGTGCTTAGTTTTTCCCACTCACTGCTTCAGAAGTTTATTCATTTT
Source organism: Arrhamphus sclerolepis (assembly GCA_037176975.1). NCBI lineage: Eukaryota > Metazoa > Chordata > Actinopteri > Beloniformes > Hemiramphidae > Arrhamphus > Arrhamphus sclerolepis. Next base: position 8,353 of record JBAMYA010046249.1, on the reverse strand, counting down.
ACAAATATTGAGCTAAACACATGAATAAAATAAAATCCAATACAGGAAAATAAATTGAACTGAACTGAGAATATTTCATGTGCTGTTCATCTTAGGATGGCAATTTTAAGATGATAAAGACCAAATGATTTAATAATATGTTATATGTAAACCCTCATAAGTGGAAAAGGCTGTACTTTTTTCATGACGCTATAGCATGAGTTCTGCACGGTTTACTGTAGTCATTAATGCAGTACTACTGTACTTCTGCAATATTGATGAGATTTAGGTTTCCTTACTTCTATGAAAAGAGGTCACAGTTACATTCTCCAACAACCTGAGACAGATCCATACCATAGCTTCATTGAGACCATGCTCACCTTCTCGTTAAGAGGCTGACATCACCTCCGCTGTTTTTTTTTTTTTTTTTTTTAAAACCAAACTTAAAACATTTGTATTTAGTCCAATAGTCATAGCTGTAGTTATAGTCAAAGAAATAGCTGAAGCCAAGCCTAAAGCTTCTTCTATGCTGCAGGGGAACAGCAATATGATCTTCAGAGTGGTGCCCATCACTCCTCTTCTCTCCCATCCTTTCCTCTTCTTTTCTCTTCTTTCTTTCAACTCAATGCATGGTTGTTAGCTATGAGCATCTTTTAAACTTAGCCTATGGGCTCTATCATTCTTGTAATTTTTTGTGCTGTTCGACCATCATTCTCTCCCTACACCTAGTAGTCATCTCTGCAGGATATCAACTAACATGTTGATCTGCAGTCTGATCCTCTGACCATTCCACTCTTGTCTGTATAGTCATCTCTGTAGTACATTAATTACTGGTATGTCAGTTGAAGAATTAAGAGTTCTCTGTACTTTTATAATCTGGCTAACGGACATGCACTACTAATATATACTGAGTCTTTCCTTGCCAGTTTCTTTACTTAATACCTAATATTGCTCAGGGTTCTTGCTCAAGGTCTCTGAAAAGCATACAGGGACAATAATAGATGCTATAAAAATAATGTTACATTGAATTGACTTGAATTGAGTTAAAGCTACTGCTCGTAGGATCACGAGTCCCCTCACAGATTTATATTCTGTGTTTTAATGGGTCCCATCAGGTCACAGATTGTGCTGTCCAGGTTGAAGGACACAGAGGATGTCAGCCATCTTGTCCTCACGGCAGTCCAGCTCCTGAACTCTGAACCCTCCCCTCAGCATTATAGTGATGCTATGTCCCCAAACTGTTCCCATAACTGATTGCACACAGCACTTAGTCTTGTTGGACAATTCCGCTCATGTCTTTTTACATCTTACATTTTTCACATGTTGCGGTTTAATGTTCTGTGTGTTTTTGTCCATGTTGTTGCTCACTGTGCTTTTTATTGCCCTTCTGGGACAAATAAAGCATTTTGATTTGAATCAAATAAAAAAAAAAAAACAGACAAACAAACAAAATCTGGGTATGTGAAATATATGTTTCTTGAAGATTATAGTGAATCTTATCTATAAAAATGCTAAATATATCAAGTTGTTTTTTTTTAAATTGCTTTTGTTTTTTCCACAAATTCATAGTATTCTGATCACTAAAATAGTTAAATGCATAACAGACTTATAAAAACACAACAAATTAATGACTAAAACTTAAACACTATAGGTCTACTTACTGTACATCTGAGGAAAAGGGAAAAGAAAGGAAAAAAAAAATGAAATTCTGTCGCTATAAGCTCCATAACTGTGAGAGCAACACTTAACAACCTTGGGCTATACTGACACTGGGGAGACTTCAAACATACAGTATGTCTTATTATTAGGCTCATCGCAAGCGGCCTGTATCAACCCAGTCACAAGGAAAATACATTTCCAAATTGCGTTTCTGTATGCTTGCAGTAAGACTATCAGGCTGATCTTTACAAATGGCCTACAGTTACATTTATGTCTTTATAGCTTCTCTGGCACTACTGCAGGCTGTACAGTACAGTTTAGGCTACATTTTAAACAAGTGGATAATAGTTATGCAGCATTAAGTGTATATTGTCTACAGTCTGGACTCTACTGTTACAAAACAAAACAAAACAAAACAAAACAAAACAAAACAAAACAAAAACAAAACGAGAGAGAGAGAGAGAGAGAGAGAGAAAAACCTTGATTGTCCCAGCATGCATCGAGATGCATTCAGTTAAAATCACCATATGTTTATTCCTCGAGGAAAACTAAGCTTTAAAGTCCATCTTGATAGCTCAGCCAACATGGTTTGTCCTGTGAGGTACACAAATAGTATTATACAAGTATCATCAATGAAATGAACAAAAAAACAACTGACTGGAATGGGAATGATAGGTTTATAGTTAAGGATGTAATCTCAGCCACTGCAGTGCCTCTAAATTACATCTGTAACTTATCTTTTCAAAAGCAAAAGTTATTCCACTGTTCAAGGTTGGAGATAAAAAAAAAAATTATACACAAACTATAGATCAGTTTCACTCTTATCGCAATTTTCAAAGATACTTGAAAAACTTTTTGTTGCCAGACTGGACTGTTGAAACACAAACTATTAATTGATTGTCAGTATGGTTTTAGAGAAAGTAAATCAACTTCATTGACTTTGATGGAACTTATGGAAAAGCTTTCAAGTGTAGCTGATGAGAAGTTTGCAGTGAGAGTTTTCTTGGACCTGAGAAAAGCTTTTAATAACATAGACCATGATATTATGTAGGAAAAAATGGAAAAGTATGGTGTCAGAGGGGTGGTACTAGTTTGTGCACTTGAGAGAGAGAGAGAGAGAGAGAGAGAGAGAGAGAGAGAGAGAAAGAATGACTGGGTGTGGGTGCTTTTCTTTTTTCTTTTTTTAAACTCCTATTATATCCTTGGGTGTGTGATGGCTTTTAAGTTGTTCTTTTTTTGCTGTTGTTGTTTTAATTATGTAAATCACTTTGTGTTATTTTCGTATGAAAAGTGCTTTATAAATAAGTTTGATTGATTGATTGATAGATGAACTAGTGTAGTTGAATTGTAGGGTATTGTATGTAGTACTGTTACATTTCTATTGTAACAGTAGTCATTTTTTCTTCCATTTTATAATGCGCAATCTTTTCCTTATTAAAAAACACAGTGTTTTGGAAAGACATGGTACATATACATAAGTTAAACAAAGAGGTCAATTTTAGATGGAAGTTAAGCCAAGGAGTCATTTTCCCAGAAAGTGCAGTAGTCTGTATTAGAACAATTTTGTCCAGTTTCATCGACTTTAAGGCTTTACAGAAAAAAAACATTAGATAGGGATAGTAAAGAATACTTCAGAATAAAATTACAAAATGATATGAAAATCAAGACCTGCTGTATAAAGCGCTTTGGCAATGTAGGAATACACGTCTAATACAAAATATGTTGGAATATAACATGCATGGGCATCCCTTAAAAAGATCTTGAAGGAAGAAAACAACCCCAAACCATCACAGAGCCTGGATATTGGAGTCTACTCTGTCCAAAACTTATTTACACAGGCAGACACAAAGTCTGGAGCTGTGCCTGGTTAATACAGGAACCCTTTTTTTTCAGCCAACATGAGGTTAGGTGCTGATATCTTCAGTTACAAGACAATTAACCTGCTGCAATCCTGAGAATGAGAGAGAGGAGAGACCACGGTGGTCTGATACCATTAGGATAACAGTGAGGATGGTGGTGAGGTCACATTAATAAGTGTTTGTCTGGTTAAAAATAAACAAGAGAAGCAAAGAGGTAAATTGAAGAAAGTACATACTCTAAAGGGAAGGATTGCTTTCTAGATTCACAGTAACAGTGTAGGAGTGTGTGTTTGTTTCTTTTGGTTTATTTTCAGAATAATACCCTTTGAAAGGGTTCAAAAAAGTGAGATCTCTACATTCTGAGTTGTGTAGCTACAGTAAAACTAAAGTCAAGTTGTGCATTTACCTGCAGTGAAGATATTAACCGGGTATGGTTCTCTCATCTATCCATCCAACCATTATCTATACCTGCTAATTCCTGTGCAGGGTCATGATGGTCTGCTGGAGCCTATCCCAGCTCTCTTCGGGTGAAAGGCAGGTGTACACCTGGACAGGTTGCCAGTCCATCACAGGGCCACATGACATACAACCATTCACACTCTCAAGGCAACTTAGTAATACCAATTAGCCTAACATGCGTGTCTTTGGACTGTTTGACACAGATCAATGTTCTATACATGCTCTCAGAGGGCTGTAAAAATACTATACATTTTTTACTATCAGTTGTATTTCAAGTATTTCAAGGCTTCTGATCATATGAAGACAAGCACTTTGAGAGTATATTTTTTCAGCCTGTTGGAGATCAGTTTCATACAGGACAGCCCCTCCCTTTCAACAATAATTAAATGAATAAATCATTCCATTCATTTGATCAGTGTTAGCCTGATATAGATCAGACCAGGGGTGCCCAACTCCAGGCCTCGAGGGCCCCTGTTCTGGAAAAGGAATGGATCGTTAGCAGACTTGAGCAGACCTTGATTCCTTTGAATCAGCTGTGTTGTGGCAGGAAACATGCAAGACATGCAGGAAAGGGGCCCTCGAGGCCTGGAGTTTGACATCCCTGAGTCAGACCAACATCTGGACTGATGTAGAATCTGACAAGCCATAGGACCTCTTCATACAGGAGGACCAACTGTTGATTCTCAAACTGGACACAGATGGTTGGAGCTACAACCAATCAGAATAACAAACAAGGTCATGTTTCAGTGCAATGCAAACTAGTCAGCAGAAGAGTCTTGTGGAGATGATGGGCTGAAGTCAACTGAGTCTAGGCATTTCATAAACATATTTAATTTCATGGAGGAATAGGATATATTGGACTTGAATGAGCGACATCTGTTTTGCCTGCATTATGTTTATTTGCCAAGAATTGAACAAGCTTTAACAGAGTTCATTAATCAGTGGAACAACCATGGCCTCTCCACACAAAATGGCCAGATACCTCTTCAACTATGGTATACAGGTGTCATCAGTAGTGTAAGAAGTCATCCAGTAATGAATGACATGTTTGATGCTTGCAGTTATGGCACTGATGAACAAGCACCCTTACCTGAACTTTAAACCAATAATAATGTTGTGATACCTGACATTGATGTTACCATTAATGAGACCACAATGAACATTTTAAGGCAAGTGAATCCTCTTGATAATGATGGAAACCATGGTATAGATGTGTTTTCGGCACTTGTGCACCTACTACCTTCTTCTCGTGTAACACATTGATGAAATTGTCCTGTTAAAATTTATCTTAATAAATTAACTTTTCTCTCAAGTACTGTATATTCTTATCTCAAAGAAGATGTAACTAGAGACAAGTAGTGACTAAGAGGCTCATGTGAGAATTGAACATAAGTAAAAGAAATAACTGAGCAGGATTTGAGATAAAAAGCAATCTGAAATGTGAAATAGTTCTCACGATTGCCAACAGCAGTCCTTTAGAAGAGAGCATAAATTGAAGAACCAAAACAAGTGCTCGTTTAACTTTTTCAAAAAGTCTATGCCAACCAGAAATGGAGGAATAGAAACACATACACTGCATAAATATATTTATGCCCTTCCAAACCCATAAATGTTTCCTAAGGCAAAATCAAACTTCTCCTTGAACAGCTGGTATGACATATGTAGTGGCAACTTGATGCAGTTAATACGTGTTGGCCATAGGAAACATTGAGGAGAAAAAGTCATCGTCATCATCTCCTTTATGCATGAACTGCACAGAAAGAGCTGGGGAAAAGCCAATGGGTGGTACAAGAGAGGCTCCATTTGCAAAAGCTAATATCTTCTGCAGTTTGGATGACGTTCCATTCTCCTTGAAGGTAGCACGGAGCTGCACCACAGCTGACAGAAACTGGAGAGGAGAACGATACAGTTGCAGACCATGAATGTTTTTAATGTTGCAGGCCACAGTTTTTTGCAAGTAGTTCAAAATTTAAACTGGTATTGTTGTGCATCTTTACTGTAAACTTTACCCTCAAGCAAACGCCCCCCAAAAGAATGTCAGCGCCTCCTTTTTGAAGATATTGCTGCCAGCGCCCCCTGTCATCCTCCCAATACCCCCCAGGGGGCGGTACCGCCCCCGTTGAGAAACACTACCCTAGAGTTTTCAATTCTTCACAAAATCTGGAAACAAGTAATAAATAGAAATATCGTGGACAATTTAATTTGGCTTGCCAATAATAGCGTATTTTGTTGCATAGAAACAAAACAATTTAAGTCAGTAGAAAACAATTTCATTTCAAATCATACAATTTGTGTCCATACTCTGATTAATCTGACAAGAAGTAGCTGACCCTGAATACCTGTGAAATGGACCTTAAGCCCTGTGGATAACCTGAAACATGACAATATCATGTACTAGCAGATCCCTGTCTCTTATTGACTGCATAGGCCTCAGACATCCTGCATTGGCCAAGTAGTCAATTAAGGGTGCCTGTGACTTCTCAAGCTCCTCAAGGTTTGTACTTTCAGACACCTAGCAGCATGAGTTGCAAAGAATAACTTGTTATTGAGACTATTATCAGTTGTGTAACTTAATCTAAGAACAATAAAATTACATCTGAGATAAACTGTAACACAGATGAGGTGTCTGCAAATCAGTATTTATTTTCCACTTTACAATTCTTAAATGTGTTAAATAAGAAAAAAAAAAAAATCCCTTTTCTGTATACACTGAACTGTTGAAATGTAATGCATTACAAAAAGCAAAAGTGTTGAGGAGAGCAGAAATAATGATAAGACTGGAATGAAATATCTCACATTAAAATTGCAAGTCCTGTAAACTACAACACAAGGAAAGAAATTAAAAAAGAAATACCTTTTTAACTTTCCCTAGCAGTTCAGTGTTAGCTATTCCTTCGATAACTGGATTTTCTGAACCATCAACCAGAAGACAGAATAGTGTTGGTGAGAGGAAGTTTGGTGGTGGACCACCATGTACCAAGCTTACTACTATGGCTCTGCCAACTATGTAGTACCAATCCTCTCTGAAAGCTGCAAGATAGGAATAAAAGCTTGGTGAACACAAGTATCCTAAAATGTTACAATTGCCTTAACGTTGCTCTTATGACATGAATCTGTATACATTTTATTTATTTTTGGAGACAATTGTTACCATTGCTGTTTAAAGCCAAGTTCTTGCTGTTTTCTTTTCCTTCAAACATAGGGGACGTGGTGATGGTCTCCATCAGCAGCCTCAGGAATTATCTTTCTGGCCCACCTAAATCACTTCCCCCATGCCATCTGAGATTTTAACCAAGAGCATCGAGTTGGGGTTGTAAAATACCCTTCGGAATCATTGCAAAGCTTCATCCCAGACAGCAGAGTGATTTATATTGAATCTGCACTGCTGTTGTGTGTTCATTTTGCTTGACACTTCCAGCAGTATTGTTTGAACACGGACATGTTCTTTTCTACAAAAGAGATTAAAAAAAATTATAAGACAGCAATGTGGCATAAGCACTGATATCATGTGAACAAATAACTAATGTCTTTTGAAATTAGTCTAAATAAAGAACCAGTTATTCAAGGATGTGTTGGTAATAACAATCTACAGATAAAACAGTTCTCTTAGTCTCATATTCTGTGTACTACTCACACTGAAGGCTCCATGCTAGCAATAACAGCCAGGTTTCATTCTTCATCATCTGAAGACTCGTGAGGAATCATTGACACAAGGGTTAAATATGAAGAGTAGTCATCATAACTACTAGCGACAGTACTGTCAACACAAGGCAGTCTCCAATATTACCACTTGTGCCAGGCAGGCTATCACCTTGGTTTACATGCCTTTTTACACTGCTCATATCATCATCTCTGCTGCAAATGACAGGGTTGCCATCTTCATCAAAACTCTTAGAATGGCTGCTTATTGGAGTAGCAACCCTTCCAAAATGACTTTTCATGTTTGTGTGGATTTGTGGAAGATTAACTTCAACACAATCCTCATCACTGCTGTTGGTGGTTCTACACGTGCTTGTGGTAGTGCAAGTTCATTTTCTTCTTCAGAGTCATTCTTAAAAAGGGAGAGTAAAAAAAAAAAAAAAGTTCTTATTTTACATCTTAATAAAAGAAAAAAAAAATCAAAACTAGAAAACTTGAAAGAAAAACTTACTAGAAAGGTCCTTGATGGTCTTACATACAGTGCTTTGGCTTTATAGACTTTGTGGGTAAGCATCCCAGTCAGCTCTTGACGCTCTTGGAGCTTTCCACAAGCAATTAGAAACTGAAGGCTACACAAAACAAACAAGTCCATACAGACATACACATTTACATTTACATACACATTTTACACGTTCAGGGTTGGAGTGGCTCATGCCATCCCAAAGTTGAAGATAGCAAAGTTAAAAAGAATTAGTAAT
>JBAMYA010046248.1:0-11144 GCA_037176975.1 Arrhamphus sclerolepis | reverse complement strand
GTTTGTTATTATTCTTGTTCAAAGATGGTTCATTTGAGAATGTGGTTCTTAAAACTTTATATTTGTGTCAGAGAAGCGTGTTGTCCAGCGAGCAGGAAACAGAATTTCTGAACTGCATCCTTCCGTCCTCCAAAGTACATTCTCCTGAGTCAAACCAGTTTTGAAGTTTGAACTATCAAGTATGCAAGTCCAAATTTGGAATACATGTTTTTGTTTTTCTGGCACACGTGGCATTGAGTAATGGCCAAAGCTGTTCCTCCAGACTGCTGGAACAACTTCAGACTGGAGTTGTTTCACTGCCTCATCCCAGTTGAAGGCAAAGATCATGAGGTCCAGTCAAAGACATCGTAACTACATTAATTATTCCGTGTGGGAGCAAATTAGAAAGACAGAAAATCATTCTTGGTTAAACTTCTCAATGAGCAGGTTTTATTTATAACAGCTGCTTAAGCTGAATTTATTTATTTGATGGAGAGATGATGGAAAACTGTTCAAAAATGCACGGCCTAAAGAATTTTTTTTTTTTTTTTAAAGATTTAAAAAACAGACAGTTACTAATTTTATTCAGCATCTTCTGTCTTTTGAGGAAGATGATTATGATCACAAAGAACTTTTCAGGAGGGGGTTGATGAAAGTCTGTTAGTCTCAGTTTCACAGCTTCTGCTATTGATTCAGACATAGTTTTAGTCAGTTTTCATCGCCACTTTGACCTAATTTGGCATCTTACTATGTTTATACGTAATATGCCCCCCCCACACACACACAGAATGTCATGTCTTATGCGGTTCAACTCAAATGAGAATATGATTAATTTCAGTAGAGGAAAAACATCAGAAGACTTAAGAGGAAGAGCCACACTGCACTAATGATGTTAAAAGCAAAGATAACTTTGATGCATTATGGCCTTTCCCTATGCAGAGGAAAACTATAACCTTTCTCAGTTAGATGACCGAAATCGACATCAATTAAATATATTTTATAAATTAATCTTGGCTCTTGAATATAAAAAGATAAAGTCGTTCTGGCAGCAATATCCCAGTTTCTAAGTTTCATATTGATCATGTGCAGCAGGGACATGAAAGCTGTATTTACATTTATATACATTTACATATATACATTACATTTCTATATTTGTTTTTACTCTTATCATGGAGTCTAGATTTTAAACACGTATGCCTCCAAATTCTACTCTAACAGCGCTGAGGCCTTACATAATGACTCTTTAATGACTATTTATGTCAATATTATCTCAAATTCTATTTCAATATACTGATACAAACACAAATACAATTTCCTTTTGGGAATTAATACAGCTGTATCCAGCTAAGGAAGTATTAATTCTTTTTTTCACATCAAAGAGTTTGACCTTTTCATGCCCTTGAGGTTGTGTGACTGTGTTGACAAAAGATTTGGAGGAGGGCAAACACTCTGACTGAGTTGAAGGATACAGAGAGCAGCCTTCCAAGAGAGGATTTATAATGTTTCGTATCATCATCTGTGGTCCCATAATGGACCAGGGATTGTGTTTTTGTCTGTGTAAGTGTCACGCATGTTTACTGCAGCATCACTTAAATTTCAGTTGGCATTTTAATCAAAGCGTGGCATCAGGCGAGAAGTGAGGCTTCGAGTGGATGGAACCAATCACCAAGTCATGCTATTAGGTGGAGACTTAACAGCCAAGGGAATCAAGTTATCAAGAAGATGATAAATGCTTTCCACTCTATCGTGACTTCAAAACTTTTAATAATGCATTTTTTTCCCTCCTCTTCTGGCTACAGTCATCATTGTGCACAGAGCTGATATATTTCCAAACACACATGAAACAACCCCCCTCAACACTAGAGCAAGAGTTTTTCAGTCAGACTGAGCATGCACGCATATAGATCTATAAACTTTTACGTTTTCCCTTTCCTGGCAAAGCAAAGTATATCCACACATGTCTATCTGAACTTCCTGATGATCCAACAGATGAGAGTCTGGAAACAACTTTGGGGCTAAAAGGTTCTCAGGAGATGGAGATGCTTCTCAGTAATTTTCTGTTTTCACACAGTTTGAAAAATAATGACTCCTAAACTATGAAGTTCATTTACGATAAGGCTGATTTATCCTTCTACGTCCTTTGCACCACCTCAGGGGTTCATACTTCTCATATATATATATATATATATATATATATATGTATGTACATATATATATGTACATATATGATTATCGTTTCATTTTCCATTGCATACAAAGAGGACAAAACACACACAACTCGACTGCCAGTTCAAGAAGAAAAAGGAAAAATAATAAGCCATACCACAAGAATATTCAAGTATGTTCATATATATATATATATATATACATATGTGTGTGTGTGTGTGTATAGTGAAGGTTTTAGGTACCTGGTGGTAATGATCACAGTAAGGCAGCAGCTTCACGAAAAGACTTGAGCTTGATTGGCACATGCAACACAGGTGAGCCAATCAGTCCCTCTCAGGTGCTGTTTCCTGAGCCGCAGCTTCACTTCTCCTCTGCAGCAGAGCCGAACCACACCCCACCACCACATATATGTATATACACACATACATAAACATTTTTTTAAAAGATACAAAAGATTGTGTCAGTCCAGACCATACCCAGGGTGATCAGGGATTGGCCGAGAGGCCGGTAGAGCCAAATGTACAAGTCCATGCAAATCCGAGCCAGATAATCGCACAACAGGTACAGTATTCAAAACCAGTGAAATCACGACTGAGGCAAGGATCTATCCGTCTTGATGTATTCAATGAAAGGTCCCCAGATCTTCTGAAACACAGGCTGAGCATCAGCCATAGTATAACGGATTTCTTCGAGATAGATGCATGTAACCATGTCATTTAACCACCTTTTGAAACAAGGAGGTGAGGGTGATCTCCACTCCTGCAAGGTAACTCGTTTTGCCACAACCAGAGCGAAAGAAAAGGCGTTTTGTAGCTTTTTGAAAAGTGTCAGGATGTGTTCAGAACAGCCACGTATCACTGAGTCCAGACTGCGCATAGCTACTACACTAAGAGATGGGATGTCCAACGGATGGAGGAAACCCTCGATGTCCACATCAATAGCTGTAGATTTAGAGGAGTTGGCTGTAAAAGTTAAGAAACCTCTCATTTATCCCTTCAGCCACCTGGCAAGCAATTTATCAGCCTTGTCGCCCAGTTCAAAATGTTTTTGCTTGAGCTTGCGGATGTGGGCTGTTATCATTATAAGTAAGAAGTCTGAAATTTTTGATGATATGTATTGACATTTATCTGAATTTAGCTATGGGTTGACTTTCCAGTAGTAGCGTGGCGGATATAGATTAAAATCAATCTCCATTGTGAGGGGGGTGTGATCAGAAATGAAAATACTATGATATGTCAAGCTTATTGTTGAGTTGATTAGAAAGTTTATACCTCTGCGTTGTCTGTGCAGCTCTGTAATTCCACCACCAACCACCAGGTGTCAGTGTGGGTTCTTTTTCTGCAGCGCTGTAGCGCAGAGTGCTGAGTTTACTTTTGCTTACTTCCTGTATGTAGATCAAAGCGTTGTTACATTTGGAGGGAGGTGCTGTGCTGTAGCTTTGACGCTGAAGTATAAACCAGTCTATAGCTTTCCAGAAGAGCTGCCAACTGCTCTCTGCCTGGTTTCAGACCAGCATACAGGTCTACATTGCAAGGAAAAGTGAAAACAGTGGGATTTCCAGTTCTTAATAAAAGTTGTTGTAAACCAGGTCATGCTACTGTGAAGTAGTGTCTCTGTACCCCACATACTGGACTGTTGGCTGGTGCTAACTGGTGTAGATGCATCAGCTGCAGTCTGTGCTGTGTCTCACATCACCAACCCAGTTGTTCCCAAACAACCCGCATCTTTATCTCCCTGCCACATTTCCAACCTTCGATTTGAGAAATGAAATGATGGCTTTATTCTGTTCTATATGTCAGGGATGCTTACTGCACCTCTGCTCGTGCTCCACACGAAAGAGCAGATCATGATCTGGCACTTCTCACCTTCACCTACAAACCCTTCGTTCAGAGGCAATCTGCCACTAAAAGAAGTGTGAGAAGACGGTCACAGGAAGCTGGAGAGGCTCTGTGGGGGTGTTCTGAGGCTGCAAACTGGGATGCACTCTGTGAGTCACATTAAGACGACATCACTGCCATGACTGAAAGTGAGACAGACGTCTGTGTGGAGAAAACAACCTCACATGAACAAGACGGAAAGAAGCCTAATGGAACGAGACGAGGAATTAGGGCCTGCAAAGAAACAACTTGAGAGTTCAACTAAGAGAGAGCAAAGGAGTGTACAGGAAAAAAAAGTATTTTCACTTACAGTTTTATGCATCTGGCAGCAGAGCGTCTTCACTCTATATCAGGGGTGTCAAACTCTATTTGATTCTGGGCCACACCATCGCCATGGTTACTATTAAAGGGCTAGTTAGTCTTTACTTTCTCAAAGTTCCTGGTTCCTGGACTAGGTCATTAAATACATAAATAACTAAATAAATAAATAAATATTAGAATTTTCACAAAATGTGGCTTTTGTACTAAAATCATATAACTGGAATTTAAAATAAAAAATGCCTTTTTTATTTTAAAAAATTTATAATTTGTAAAATAGGGAATTTTATATTATTACATATATTACAATATTTATTACATATTACATTATTACATTACATTATTTTTTACATGTAAAAGTGAATTTGTTTGTCATAAAATCTCAAATTTCTCAAAAATCATAACCTTGATCATAATTTTGAGACTTTTGTACTAAAATCACAAATTTAAAAAACATGGCAAATTCTGAAAGATCAACAAATGTAACAAAAGTATGACTTTTAACTTACATTTATTTATTTTTTGTTGGAAAATATCAACTTTTTGCAAAATTCTAATATAAAATTACAATTGTAAAATTTCAAATTTTGTGTAAATTCAACTTTTTGTTCTCATATCATGACATCCTGACTTTTAGATGTAAACCAGCTGCTCTCCAACTCAGTTAATCCAATTTTTGATGTCAAACATACAGTTGCATTGAAAATGCCTCAAACGGTTTAGTTATTAGTTTCCGGTTGTCTTTGCACACTCTAGCAGGCCAAATAAAAGGAAGTGGTGGGTCGGATTTGGCCTCCAGTTTGGCATAATGTGCTCTGCACCCACCTTCATACACAGAAATGGAGCGAATGTTACCATCATCAATCAACAAACAAGTTCAGTCCAGTTCATTAGAAACCATTAATAATCTGCTTCATTTTGGTTGAGTCATTAAATAAAATAATTAAATAAAACAGAAATTGCACTGAATCCTTGAACCCATCTGATCATTGAGTTTTGAAAAAACAAACAAGAAAGTGTACATCAGCGGAGCTGAAATGAAGCTGGTGAGCAGATGCCGTGGAGAACCTATGAGATCTTTCTGAGTGGTGAAAGCAGGCTGGAAGATTAAGGTTTCTTATTTGAAGGAACATAGTTCCAGTTAGAGAAGAAAGCAGCTGATCTCCAAAACACACAACTGTCATTATCCCATCTTAAACAGCACATCGTCTCCATATTAAGTTATTCCACATGACCTTTGCAGCAGAAACACACAGTTATGGAAGTTCTGGCAGGAAATGAAATCCGCTTTCACTCATGATCTGGTCACATCTCAAATACCTGAAGTAACAGCCAGGACTTTCAGATATAAGGTTCACATTCATGCTATCAAATGTTTGATTACTTTTTAAAGGTGTCATCTAGTTTTGTATGTTATCCAAAAAAAACAAAAGCAAACACCGAGAGTAACTCCCATCGGTCGTTGCTTATTACAGCTGCGCATCACTGTACAGCAGTATGTCACAGCAGTCATGGAAGCAGCTCACAGAGCTGCCGTGAAGACAGAAGTGAAGAAAGTAAAGACGGTAGGAAGGAGGGAAGGAGTGAACAAGAGCAAATCTCAAACAGTGTCATGAAAACTACCTCCACAACTACTGAGGATCTCTTTGAGCTACAATTTGCTAAGTTTCTTCATGTGACTTTGAAAACACATTTCCTGGGGAAACAAGAGGTTAAAATCCAGTTATGATTCCATGAACTTTGGTGCTTCTGCAGCAGATCAGGTGTCTGCAAGGATGCTGTTCACCTGACTGTTATCCAGTTATCCAACAACCTTGAGTCTTCATAAAAAACAAAAAGAAGCTTGGACAAATGAAGACATTTAACAGTCTGAGAGTTGGAACTACTCCCACCCCAGCCCAACACAGTGGAGCATCCCTGGTACAATGAAGTAGCCTTCCTCCATCTCTACAGTGGCAGTATTTCTTCTAGATCCACAGAAGTGCAGCGAGGCTTGCATAAACTAAACTTTCAGTCCAGCTTCGGCTTTAAATGATGGTTGAGATTTCCACCTGTAAACTGTATAAGGGAGGTTTACGTGAGCATATTGTCACAAAGAGAGGTTATAATGGAGGACCGAAACGCAGGAGAGGAGGCAGGTGTAATCCAAAAAGACAATCCCTTATTTTCCAGACTGCAAAGTCAAAACGAGGGCAAGAACACAGAGAGTGAAGTACGGATCAGCAAGGACACATGCAAAGACAAGACCTGACATGCACACAGGGGGTAAGGACACACAGGTGAAACAGGTCAGGGCAGGCGAGAGCAGGGAAGTCAAACCCAACAGGACAAAGACAGAACTTCAAAATAAAACAGGAAGTCAAGACAAAAGAAGCAAAACAGGACAAAGAGCAAGAAAACAAGACACTCCTACCTGCAAACGAAACTAAATCCAAATCATCACACTTAAGTCTCCTTGTCAAGTCCTGCAGATTCCAATCCAGCTTTAAAATCACATATTAGTCCGATTTAAATATTCATTACTTAGTTCTGAATGTGTCGTGGAATTGTTCTCCACGCTTTAATGTGCAAATAGCACATCACTTTCCTCACTTTGCACAGAGATCAGGGACCATTAAATGTGTCATTCTCTCTAAAATGCTCAGTTTTAGTCTCAATTGATCTCATCGTTCACCTTTCAAAAACGGTGGAGTGCATGTGAGCTGTCCATTATTCATTATATTATTAATCCTCATGTAGGCAGAGAGGGAAATTCAGAACGACAGATGAAGTGCTTCAGACAGGTCGGGAGGGGTTATTCTACTATCAGTTTGTAGAAAAGTTGAAAAGATGCGTAATAGACAATAAATCTAAAAAGGTCTAATTACTTTGGAAATAAGGTCTTTGCATTCTTAGCAACACAAATTTGGCTTGAAGCAGAAGAGGTTGAGAAGCTGCAGATTATCAGGAGTTAACTAGAGTCAGTTAAACATAAACAAGCAAATAAAAGTAGAAATTTATCATTTAGTCAGTGAGTTCAGCAAAGACTGAAGTGGTCAACCATCTGATGTGACACTCGCGAGGCATTTTGAATGTGCCATCTTTTCTTTCTGTTGAAATGCCACAAATTAGATACCTTCAGATCATCAGCCTGTGAAGCACAGTAGTAGCAGAATCATGCTGTGGAGATGATTTCTATGAGTAGAGCCTTCTACACAAATGACACTGATGGAAAAACACATCAGCATACGGCAAAAGTGACTCGTGGGTTTGCAGCAACATTTCAGAGTGGAAACGACTGCGATCTGCGAACCTCCACAGACACCAAAACAGGAGCTTATGCAGAAGATTACACTGAGATTTTGGAGCAGCGTATGCTGCCTTCAAGGCCACATTGCAACTTTTGTTTTTCAAAAGTTCCTGTGTCATTGTTCTGAACCAACCTCTAGAGAAAATGCAGGTTTAGAAAAGAAGACAACAAGCCTGCCAGTAAAAAACACGCAAACAAACAACAAAAACAAGCCACAATGGACAGGTAAATCCAGCAGCAGAAGAACACAGAACAGTCACAGTGTGCAGATTTAATCTCCTATTTTTCAATCCAGATCCAATTTAAATGCAGTTACTCATGCATCTATGTTTTGTGCCTACATCACGAGGTTCTGCCAGAGCTGTAGTCCAGCTGCTGCAATGCAAAAAGCAGAAGGATGCATCCTGAATGGGCCCTTTAAAGGACATAGAGTAATATAAAACCTATGCATGTGCTAAGAGAGCAACAGCTGGCACCTGACTGATTTACACTTACGACATCTCAGACTTTACTCACTTTTACAGAGTGCAGGATCATCAGGCCTTCAAAGACAGGTTAACACTTTTGAGTTTGTTAAGAGAATTAACAAAAAAACAAACTTCTCCTAATTGAAATACGGACCAGCTTTTACAGGACAGTACCACAGAGGCGTCATTGGACCTGAAGTCAAACATCTTAGGAGGCATTGATGGACCAGGTTAACTCCTGGTGGTGTCTTTAAGCTCTGTGCTGGGACTCTGAAAGAGGTACAACTATACTTTTACTTCAGTTGGTATCTCACTGGCTGTGTGGTGGTGCTCCTATTTATTTTTATCATGTTGAGTCTGCGCACATGTCGCAGATTTGTTTACAACACAATTATCAGGAAATACACACCCTGAACCCTCCACCCACCCAAACCCCTTCCACTCACTGACTTCATTTCTTTTATGAAAGTCACGACATGGTTCAATTTAGTTTGAAAAAAAAAGAATAGTTTAAATCATTGCTATAGTCTAGATGCTATGCAGGTAGCAACATTTTTTCTGTAGGCTGCATTCACTCAAAGTTAATCTTGGTTTTGATTCTATTTTTAAATTGTTATCTTTATCAGGTGAATTTAAATCACCACAAAACAGCTCAGAGTCATTTTAAAACTTTTAAACTTCAATATTTTGGCATACAGAATGTTGTGAGGCATAAAATTACCATGAGTAATTCATTTAGGAGAATACGCAGCGCTGAAGAGTTCATTAGTCGTGTTTTGTCTTCTTTCTGATTCTGTCACAGTGGGATTCCTGGCAAGAAGTGTGGAACCATCATCTTCACAGCCGAGGAGCTCAGCAACTGCCGGGTTAGTAAGAAAGTACACACCCCCAAGCACAGCAGCCAGGTGAAAGGAGTCCAGAATGGAGGGGGAGGGGGTCCTCTGTGGGCCAAATGCATGACAGTCACGTCCTGTTTTTCCATTTTTAACTATGCCAGGTGAATCTAAATGACCCCATGGACTCCCAAATAGTCTCATCATTTGCATCAAATGCAGGGAAATCAGTACGTACTTTCCCTTCAAAGTGATGGTGAGATAAGCTCATGAATTATTCATCCAATCTCATAGTTCGCTCTTCTTGTTACAGCGGCGACATAATTAGATGCTCTAAAGAAAGAAGCACATGTGTGCGCCATCTAAGAGTCTAATAGCTGAGCACATTAGGTTCAGGACCAGATTATTCATCTGTGATATAGGAAGATATTCCACGATGACCATTGATGGTTGTTCAGTAGTTAATACAGTTTTAACTCAAGATTACAAGAAAAGCCAATGTCCATCTTTAAAACTCAAGTTTAGTTCAGTTCAGTCTTTTTTTGCAAATTCCCAACAGAAGTTATCTCAAACTACTTAAAAGTTAACAAGTCCCGTTCAGTTCAAATATATTCCATTATATATCAACAAAAATACCAAAATGACGCAACCAAGAAAATTAACAAAGAAAGAAAGGTTCTACAGAACCAGTTAAATCATCCATATGTCTTAACTGGTTGGGGGGGGGTGAGTGAACAGGAAAAAGAGCCAACAAACCCAAAGACATTTAGCCAGTGATATTTTTAATAACCAATAATGACATATTCACAGATGAAGAGGATGGAGAGCAGAGTGAAGAAAGTCCCCATTGCATCTTGGGAGGACTCCAAGCAGTCTAGGCTTATAGAAACATAAATAAAGGAATGCTTTATGGTCATCTGAGCTAAGTATAAATATTTGTTTTAGCAAAAAAGAAGGTAGGTATTAAGCTAAACATAAAGGCAGAGAGGGTGCCTGCTTCATGAATCCAAATCAGGATTCGACCAGTAAGGAACCTGATAACTGGAGGCTCCGCCTCTGGAAAATGAGGGAAGCTCTGTTGCAATAATATATAATGATGAGGGCTTAAAGGAATAAAGGGGCTTTTAATGGCTTTTTATTTGAGAAGATGAATTTTAAATTCTGTCCTGAGGCTCACAGAAAACCAGTGAAGAGAAGCTGAAGATGGAGAAACATCTATCATCTATCCTGCTCGACCTCGTCAGAGCAGCTGGACAGTAAATTTTGGATAAACTGGTCATTAGGAATCAGTTGTCTAATCTTGAAGCAACTACTTAGTAAAAACTAAATTAAATGCATGGACTAGTTGTTCTGCATCATTCTGAGGTCAAACAAAGCACAAAAATGTGATTTATGTGTGAAACTGAGGGAAAAATCCTGTTAAAAACCAGATCATAAGTTACAATACTTAGAATAGTATAAATAAATTACTAATAACTATTATGCTTTTCCTGATGTTTAAAAGGTCAAAATTGATTTAAACTGTAACATACCCAGGACATCTAGCTGTCATTTCAACAGCTGCCTGATTGATTAGGTGATAAATAAAAGCATTTATAAAACAGACACTTCAAAGAGCTCCTGCAATTTTCTTTTTCCCTCAAAATGACTTTCTGCTCATGAAGATTGATTCTCTGAACTCCAAGTGCAGATCAGGACAGCGCACTAATCCATCCCCACGTGGTGTCAAAAAACTGGTTATAACCAATAGTAGCAGATGGAGCAAGAGCTCGCTGCACACAGAAATAAAGGTTTTTAGATCAGGTTTTACTTCATCCTGGACCACATCATCACCATGGTTACCATTTAAGGGCCAGTTATTTTCTCAACCAGCTATGTTGCCAGATTTCAGGACTGGGTCATTAAAAATAACAAAAGTTTGTCATAACATATATTTTATGTGTACATATGTTATGTATATTTCACTAAATTCATAACCTTTATCAATGCTTTGGAATTAAAACCACAATTTTTTTCATAAAATCCAATCTTGAATGAAATTCTACATTTAACAAAAATCATGAACTTTACCATACAAAACTTCATATATGTATATGAAGTTTATATATATATATATATATATATATATATATGTGTGTGTGTGTGTGTATATATACACATATATATATATTTATATATGTGTGTATATAAATATATATATACATGCTTGTTTTTT
>JBAMYA010046247.1:0-11144 GCA_037176975.1 Arrhamphus sclerolepis | reverse complement strand
TCCACCTTAAAGCGGCTGCTCTCCACCTCAGTTATTCCACCTTAAAGCGGCTGCTCTCCACCTCAGTTATTCCACTTCCTGATGCCAGAACTAAATCAAACTTTTCCTCACAAATGTTCTAGTTAGAACTTTATAATCGTCTTTAAGTGCTCTGATAAAACGTGGCGGGCCGGATTTGGGCCGTGTTATCACTGCGAGAACAAGACCAAGATAAAAATGAATCCCACATAAAACGAAGAACAGAAAACGGAACAGAGAGATGGATTTCTTTTTTACTGGAAGTGTCAGTTTGCACCATCAGCGATTGCATCCTTTACTGAGGGGGAATCAGACCGGTTCAGACCAGTTCCCAGGAGGACTTAAGCTTGTTTTTGTTCATT
The DNA here is from genome assembly GCA_037176975.1 of Arrhamphus sclerolepis. Taxonomy (NCBI): domain Eukaryota; kingdom Metazoa; phylum Chordata; class Actinopteri; order Beloniformes; family Hemiramphidae; genus Arrhamphus; species Arrhamphus sclerolepis. The sequence goes on along the minus strand of JBAMYA010046247.1, from coordinate 10,764 downwards.
TTAAAAGAAGTTGACTCCAGCATCAGATATCGGAGTCTTTCCTTTCCAGGCAGAGAAAAGAATAACAGTCAGAGGGGAGTGAAGCGAAGGTTAAAACAGCTGGAAGGAGCGCTTCATGGGAGCAGGAAAGGAAACAAGATTACCAGTTAGCTGGCCCTTCTGGGCTCCTGTTATCTCCGACAAACAGCAAGAAACAATTACGATGAGAAGAGGAAGAGTTCAACGATGGAAAAGAGAAAAACTCTGGGGGAGGAAAAGACGAGTCACAAGGAAGAGAAATTAACGACATAAATACATAAAAATTTATAATAAAACAGCAAAGAAATGCTTACCGAACCTAAAACCACAAAAAAATCAGAAAAGATACATAAAAACATAAGATAACATATCACTGCAAAATATACAGCTTGTTTTAAGTATGCTTTTGTTGATTTCTACAACCATTAAATCATTTTGTTTTTTTAATCCTGACTTTTTTTTCATAGAAAAGGAACATTTGCTGTTTAGAAGTTTATAAAATAAAACGACAAAATTACATCTTAAAACTTTTTTGTCCTAAAATAAAAAAATCTTTAAATGCAAATGATAAAATTTTCCAACTTCTTGCAAAAAGCAAACATGTCCTACAATCATAAATTTGTGTGATTCAATCATGAATTTTAAAGTAGGGCAACTTTATCAGAAAAACAAAAGCTTTGTCATGAAACTTTTTGTCATAAAATCATAAGATTCTGTTGTAGAATATTCAAAAAAATCAGCATTTTCTGACATAAAATGAAGACTTTTTTCCCCGAAATCCCACATTTTTGTTATAGAATAACGAAATTTACAATATTACAACTTTGTCAAAAAAAGTAAAATTTTGTCATAAAATCTCATTTTTCACAAGTCCAGATCAAATTTTGTGACAAAAAGTTATGACTTTATACATTACAATAACTGTGAAGAAATGTTTTATTGTAAAATTGAGTTTTGCAGAGTTTTTGAATTTTTAACAATTCTCGCAAATTCACAGCTTTTTGACATGTTGGAGGTCAAAGTTGGAGGAGCTTGAGCACCACCTGGAGTCCACCTGTGTAGGTGCACTCCCCCCAGCAGCCTAGGCCTATAGCAGCACAACTAGGAGGTGGTCTAAGAGATCACAGAGTTAAAGACTTTAACCTTAAATGTAAAGAGGTCATCTGCCTCCTGGCCGGTTGGGAGTTGATTCCATAATAGAGGACCCTGATAGCAAAAAGCTCTTCCATCCTCTCTAGACCTAATAACTCTTGGAACAGCAAGTAAACCTGCATTCAGAGAATGGAAATTCAAGAAAAGATGACCACAAAAGAGGCAAACCTGATTAAAAAATAATGTCTACAGAGGCAGAAATTATCACAGCGACTGCAAAAATGCACAAAGGGACCCAATAGGACAGAAATAAAGAGCCAAACATCTCATGCAGAGTTTCATCCTGGCTGAGAAATGAATGACGGCGGTTTCTACACTGAACTCTCCATCATCTCATCCATGACAGTTTCATTGTGGAGCTCCCGTCCACCGAGGTAAACTCGCCAGGATGGTTTTCCACATCAAACCTCCCGATTTCTTCCCGTCAACTCATCACATGTCTCAGTTTCCTGTGATTTATGGTGAATAAAGTCAGATGAAGAGAGTCGAGTACGGCAACATCAGCAGGCAGTTTTTCACAAAAATGCTCTCTGATCACATCACCCCTTCTACAATCTGCTGTCAAAGTAAATGTAAAGTGAGTGAGCACAAAAGCAGAACAGAGTGAAAGAAGACAGCGGGAAGAGTTCATACATTTTTAGATTGATCTGTTCTGCATCAGTTAAGATCAATTTTCCTGTTCCAAAAGAAAACTACACATTCAGTCTATTCTTTAAGTTTAATTCCAGGGGAAAACTCAACCCTGTCATCTTTGTTTGTATTATTAGACTCCAGGAAGAAGAATTTCATCTATAAATATGTCTTATTTGAAAGATTTATAAATATGTCAGTAAATGCATTAATTCCATTCATATGTTAATGTTTTCAGTGCTGAGCAGCTGTTTCACTGTTGAGATTTCTAAATCATGTCCAGGGCCCCGTTTCCTGAAAATGATGGATCATGCACTCACATGCTTTCTGTACGATTGATCTTACGAATATTTGTTCTGGCTTTTCCGAGTGTTTCCCAAACATGATCGTAGTGTGAGCGGCTCTTATGACAAATGAGCTGAGCTGTCCATGGTTCTGATTTATCAACTTTGTTCATGAATGAATGTTCAAGAATGTTCTCTAGGCTTTGCACCAGTATGTAGCCTACAACAGCTATCACTCAATAAAATCAACACAATCATAAGTCTATGTCTCTATTCGTGGCCACGTTTACATCGGCAGGAAGGGGTACACAGCGATTAGCTGCCAGGTGGTGTGCGACCAGCCGGGTCTGATCCTGGATGTTGTGGTGAGATGCCCTGGGAGGACACACGATTTGTTCACCACCTGCTGACATTCAGGGGTGAGTGGAGACCCTGTGGTGACAGCAGCTATCCACTCCAGCTGTAGCTGTTAACTCCTGTGTGTCGCTTATTATTGTTAAATAATAAAATGTGCTTGTAGAACAGTTGTATAAAAGCAATTTCACACTCGAGGTTGTGCTGTTGTTGGCAAATATCAGCACTGGTGTGATTATCTGCAACTGAATCACACCAGTGCTGATATTCACCAACAACAGCACGACCTCGAATGTGATATTGCTTAAATGAAAATATGTGTTTATTAAATGCTTTTCTACGTGCTGTATTTTAGTTTTATTGTTGAACGTTTGTATAAACATTTGAAGAACATTCCAGTAAAGATGGCAAATGATTGAACAGACCATTATTTCCCCCTTTTTCAGGAGTGGAACACCTTAACGTTTCAGTAATGAAGCATGTTTTACTAAGCCTGTTTTTAATGAGACTAGAGTTATCTAACCTCTGCAGGATCCTCCATGGGGCCAGCTGAAGCTCAGAACTGCTTTCAGTTCTGAGACTATGAACGTTCCCGGAGTCCCTGAAGCAGCTGAGCTTCCTCTGTATTTGAGGGAGGAAGATCGGATGCAGGGCTAGTTCAGTGTCTGGATTAAGTGCTCCCCGATTTTCTAATGATCTGAGGAGATGACAGAAGAGGTCCAGGATATGCCCATAGACATCTCTCCACATCCTTTCTATCCTAAAATTTAAATGTATATTTTTGTTAGATTGTAGTGTAATTAACACTGAGCCTTTAAAATACATAAGAGTTCAGAGAAAGTCAAATTTACCTCTGATTGTGGACACTTCTGCCAGTGATGTGCAAGTTTCTGTTGGTACTTCTGCTTCTAATCATAATACTGCCACATTAGCGTTCTTCCCACCTTTATCTGAACGGACCCTTGATGGAAGTACATCCTGCTGAACAGCAGCAAGGAAACTGTCCAAGACAGCGCTACCTCTGTTATTCCCAGCCATATTCTGGTAAACCACTCCTGGACTGAACCCATCCACCCCTCCATGAACAACAGATCTTTACCTGTGTTTCAGAAAACCCCACACACATCCTCAATGTAGTAACTATTTTAAGATAAGATCAGATGTACTATTGATTTACATCCTATACATTATACATACATTAATAGTAAGTTTGCAGAAGAAATGTTAAATTATAAGTAATGTGCAAATGTTGCCATGTGCAAGTGAAAAGACAGTTTCCTCATGACCAGTAATAATTATAGTGAGTTATGGATCAAGCTGATGTTTGTGGCAGGAAAGATTTCCTGTATCTGTCTGTTCTATGGCGGAGCTGCTACAGGAACAGGAGCTCCACTGTCTGTCCAGGGCGGGGTGGAGGGGGTGGTCCAGGTTGTCCATCATGGATGACAGTTTGTTCCGTGTCCTCCACTCCGCCACAGTCTCAAAGGTCTGCAGCCTGAGACCAGTCCCAAAGCCAGCTCTTGTGATGATCCTGTCCAGTCTGTTGGTGTCTCTGGCTCTGATGCTGCTCCCCCAGCAAACAGCCGCGCGAAGAGTTACGTAATCTACAGAAAGATACATTTGCTATTTTTCAGTATCTGATACCTCATGAGCCTGAGATTAGCGTCAATATGCCACAAAGAATTTGGGCCAGAAACAGGGGGTAACTTCCACATTGACAGTGTAATAAACTTTAATTATGAAACAAACATCAAACCCAATACCCTATTTAAAAATGTGTTTACTTAATTCATTCATTTTAAGTCAACAGTGCTTTTTAAAAAAAACAAGGCTCATTCAGTCAACCTTTAAACCCTCCATAATTACTCACCAGGAACCCCTCCTGCTTTACGAAATCCCAGTATCAACCTGTAGCTGGAGTTCAGATGACTTCTGTGGACTTCACTGACAACCCAGTCCAACTCCTCATCAGCTGCATTTGAATAAAGACTGTATAAGACTGTATTTCTATGTGGGCATTTAAAAAGAAGTTATATTAAACTTTACTGATGAACGTCATGGAATAAATTACATACATTACTCATCAGCTGTAATAAAGAGCAGTCAATGAAAAATGCCTCCTGGGTGGCTGGTTTCATTCAGTCCTCGCCTGATGGTCCTCGTTGAGACACCACACCTTGCTGCTACTTCGGGAGCTCAAAGTCCAAAGACCGTGTGTGTGTTGTTGGTTTGCTATGTTACCAGAGATGTACTGGAGAACCTCCCCCAACAGGACAATTACTCTCTGTTCAACATCTTGGTCAAAAAGAGAAGAAATAACTCCAAGAACATTTATAATTTCTTCAATTTTTCCAGCCACATAATCCAGAAGAGCGTCTCCCATTTCTAATTGTCCAGTCAGGTTCAAAATATCTCTATTCAACTGATCAGAGACTTCATGCAATTCCTCCGCATCAGGTTCCGCGATTTTTCCACTTCAGACCAGGGCCCTTTTTCACAAAAGCATCGTAAGCCTAAATTGGTTATAAAGTCCATCTTAAGAAGGTCTTACAGCTTTCAAGAAGTCTCCTGAAAACCATTGTTGTTTAAGAGCATCGTAAAACACTTGTATATGTACGAGTGATAGATGGTTGACGTAACTCACTAAGATCATCTTAACCTCAATATGTTCTCACTTTGGTGGTTGGTGGAGACAAGTTGCAATAAAATAAATAAATACAATAAATAAATAGAAAAAAAGACATAAGCCTTATTTGTAGCCAAAAATAAAAGAAAATATAAAATAAAGCAAACAGAGGACCAGTCAAAAAGAGAGAGAGATGTGGGAGGAACTTGTGCTCAGACTGTGTGGATATAAAAAAAGTCAATGCAGGCTAAATGGGTTTAGATGCTTGGTGACACTGATGTAGGGCTGTGAGCAATGAAGAAAATAAAATAAAAAATGTTTCTATGAACCCCCCCAACGGTGCTGAACCCAGTCACAAAGTTTGGGTGATGGTGGTCGACTTGCCTTTCCTCACCACCGTCCTCCTCTCCATCTTTGGGAATCTGATACTGAATGAGGCAGCAGTTAATCAAGCCCTGAAGTCATGTATAATAGTTATTACCAGAGATTATGGAGAAATAATAACCTACCGTACCTCATAAACAGCACGTCAGTCAGAAATGTGGGTTTGGCTTTCATTATTTAGTACAATGTTTGGAATTTAATGCTCAATTTCTCCGTTTTTCTACAATAAAGGTCTGTGATACTGGGTGGTAGAAAAAACAATTAAATATAAAATAGAGAAAAATAAATTTGACCACGCAGCTGCAAATGATGGCTAACAGTGCCGCAGTGCCATCTCGCCATCACATCCAAGATCAGACCCTGCTGGTTGAACACCACCTGGCAGTTACTCACTGCGTACCCCTTCCTCCTGCTGTACCGCTATATGGCCACAGAAAGGCATAGAGACTAATGACTGAGTGAAAGCAGTTGTAGGCTGCATACTGGTGCAATGCATCGAGAACATTCTTGGAATGAAATCTCTTCATGAACAAAGTTGATAAATCAGAACCATGGACAGCTCAGCTCATCTTAAGAACATCATAAGAGCTGCGCACACTACGATCATGTTTGGTAAAATTCAGAAAAGGCAGAACGAATATTCATAAGATCAATCATACGGAATGTGTGTAAGTGTGTGAACCATCGCTATCAGAAAACGGGGCCCAGCGCATCCATCCTTACTCAAACGATCTAAGCCCCCACCCCCACCCATGGGTGTGTGAACATGAAATCATTTATTAAATTGTGATATGATTAAATATGCTTTTTTTAAAAAAAAAAAAACTATTTATGTATTTGAGGCACATATGATTAATTCTGTATTTCATAAATCAATTGTGTAATTCATATCCAGTTTTATGAAATTAATGCTACCTTTAAATAATTATTTCACAAGTTATTTATTGAACAGGAACAATAACGTAATTTACATAAAGGAAATAGGCAAATGATAAATTAGGTGATATGAATACAGATAAAGTCAACATTAAACAGTGCATAAATAATAGCAGTTGCCACCTAATCTTCCTAAACCAGTGCATACTGGTACATAGTACTGTGCAAACAGGTTGTTACAGTGTGCGTGTGCAGAACAGTGCAGTAGTGCAGTGGTGTGGTCCAGTCTTTAGTTAGTGAGGTGGGGTGGTGGGGTGTTGAGGGGTGTGAGTGAGTTGGGGTTTAGGGGTCAGAGGGGGGAAGAGTTCAATACTGACACAGCTCTGGGGGACAAAGGAGGGAAAATAATCAACATGTGCAGAATGGGAGGAGTCTTTTAGGACGTTCTTCTTCAGTGTCCTCAGGAAGAACAAGTGCTGGTGTGCTTTTGTTTAGCAGGTTGAAGGCGTTGGTGGTCCAGGACAGGTCCTCCGAGATGTGGGTCCCCAGGAACATGAAGCTGGAATCTCGCTCGACAGTTGTCCTGTTGATGTTTATGGGTTCAAGCGTGCCTCTTCTCTCCTCCTTGAAGTTCACAATGAGCTCCATGTTTTTGATGGTGTTAAGGAGCAAGTTATTGTCTGTGCTCCATGTGACCAGGTGCTGCACCTCCTCCCTGTAGACTGTCTCATCATTGTTGCTGATGAGACTAATCACTGTGGTGTTGTCTGCAAACCTGATGATGGCTTTGGATCCATGCACAGGTCTGCAGTCATGAGTGAAGAGAGAATAGAGGAAACATCCGTGCTGAGTGTCACGGTGGTGGAGCAGGTGAGACCTGACCTCACATGCTGTGGTCTGTTGGGCACCAACACTTCATTCTGCAGCTGGATCATGGACTTTCTGTCCAAGTCTTCAAGTTTGGTGATTAATGATGACAGTGCTGAATCCTGAGCTGACATGAGCAACCAGCAATCGTGCATATGCGGTGTTGTTATCCAGGGGAGTGAGAACAGACTGCAGTGGGTCCAACATGGGTGGGAGGGTGTCCTTCAGGTGTGCCACGATCAGTCACTTCATGATGATGGGTGTGAGTGCTACAGGGTGGTAGTCATTGAGGCACATCAGTTGAGTGTTTCATTGGTGTGATGGGTGTAGTTTTAAAGCACGTTGGCACAGCTGCTCAGAAGGACACGTTGAAAATGTCTTTGTGGATCTCAGTGAACTAATTTGCACAAGCACATGTCCAGCATCGAACATTGATCTGGCTCAGTGCTGCATGGACATCAGTAGGGGTTGTGTAAGCATGGTCCAAAGTTTTGTTTCCTCTGTCGCTGGTGTTCTAGAGATCCCAGGCAAGATTGGCGGATGCAACCCTCCATCCTGTGTCCCACAGCGTCAGAATTGAACCCAGCACCTTCTAGCCGTGAGACAGCTGCGCTACCAGCTGCACCACCATGCCCCTGACACGTTAAGAACTCTGCCCATCAGAACTGAACTCTCTGCATATACTACCCTCTGAAGAGTGTCAACAATAAATATTATACCTTATCCATATCAACATTACTAAGCTGACTTTTTGCACACATAACAAATGAGCTCAGGTGGTCGTGTGATACCTGAGTGATGTGATGTGGAAAGAAGCGTTTTCTGACACGGAGCTGAAACACTAGTTTGGATGCAGATCCCTTTTTCTTTCAAGCAGATACCAGTGTGAAGACTTTCCACTGTGTTCTCACGATTATAAAAGAGGAATCAAATGACACTGCATGACTTTTGAACATAAACTCTCAACTTCAACTTCTCTTTGGAAAGACCTGATGAAGCAGATATTTTGCAACGTAATGGACAGTCAAGATCTGAAAGATGCAAAGGTTTGCCATCTAGACTGATGAAAACTAAAATATTAGAATAGAACTTTTTTATTATGATTTCCAGCATCTATTATTTAATTACAATTATTTAATCTTAGATTGGAAGGTGATATGGTGTAGAAGGTAAATAAAAAGTGACAAAAGAAAAAAATAAATTACAACCTTTATTAAAAGTTGTAATTTATTTAAAGGCAGACTTCCTAAATTCTGGTCTTTGGAGGGTAACTGCATGTTTGAGATGTTTCTCTGCTCCACCATCAGCTAGTCATCAAGGTCTGCACAAGCCTGATAATGACCCATTCAGTTCAGTCAAGTGTGTTTGAGCAGGGAAATGTCTAAAACATGCAGGGCAGTGGCCCACTAGAAGATAACCCAAGAACATTGGACTGAGTGAACAGATCAAAATAGGAGCATTTCAGAGGCAAAGTACTTGTGAAGACCACATGGTGATGGTACCGTATGGTACTGTATGGCATGGTATGGTACAGTATGTTATGCTAGTCAGCCCAGATCATCACTACTGTGCTTGACCGTTGCTATTAGGTCTCATATGAAGACCTTTACAACCATTTGTAAATACTGTATGAATATAGGGGCTAGTATATCTATACATTATGACTTTTATCATGTATTATTTCAATTTAGCAGAACGTGTCTTTACAATGACATTTTTCACATTGTAGCCTGTTGGGCAATTTATGTATCCCTCATTTCATCACAGCTTTATCTGAATTCATAGACAGTGTCTTTACGTTTTTGTCCATACTTGGTATAGAACAGTGTTTCTGTTCCTCATTTTGTAGATGACGAGATAAGAATCTGTATTTATGAGCAGCATGTGCTGCAAGACTGACTGTGACGAGGACCAAGAGAAGACTTTGCAGCAGGTTTGGCTTCTGTCTTTGGTTTGAAGAAGTGTCCACCACCATGGGTGTGAGTATGACTAAAACGTCTGCTTCTCTTTTTATCTAACAAGTAGAAACCTGCATCATCTCGTGGCTTCCATCATGAAGATCCTGGCTGTGTGTCTGCTTCTGTGTGTTGTGATGACTCAGGCTGGAGCATTATGTGAGTATATATTATAATTTTCCTTTTTTTTTGGAGGGGGGGGGCACTATGTGTACACAATATTGACGAAATGGTCACTAATTGAGCACTAAGTCATTGAGGTGGATCATTTCCCCTGATGGTCCAAGGCCTGGTTATTGAAGGAGTGAAGGTTATATTCCACATTCATTGCGTTGCAACTGTCAGTGTTGATCTGTTCCTTGCTGAATTCATGGGAATATAGCCTGGATTTTATTTTTTGAGAGGTTCAACAAGTCAGTATCCTTTGTGTTTGGTCCTTACCCTAAATCAGCACCTTCTGAATCAATGGAGTTTGCAAAGTCGATTTAACATATATCTGTATAGGATGTTTAGGTGCAGTCAGTAGTCCATCCAGTGGATACCATTTTTCGTGGAACTTGTGTTTCCTGTATTGTTCTTTAGAAAATCAATTAAAAGTATCTTTAATAGGCCAACATAGTAAAATAAATAAAAATTAAATGTACTCTGGTGAGTGTTGACCCTGCACTGGAATAAACAGATACAGATGAATGGAAGGATGGATAATATAATTTAAAAAGTTCAACTTTCTAAAAATCTTGTTGTAAAGGGACAAATTGTACAAAATTGCAACCTGTTAACTTAATATTGCAACTTTTTTCAAAATTGCAAATCTATATCCTAAAATGACAAATCTGATGTGAATCATAGCTTTGAGAAAATATCGCAGCATTGTTGTAAAAATCAAGTTTTTGTAAATTCTCAAATTTTGCAAAAATCCCAATACATTCAAAGTTCAGATTTTCTTTTTTTTGACAAAGTTCCGATTTTACAACATTTTGTCAAAAAGTCCTTTTTATGGTAAAATTGCACACATCTTTTTAAATTTTTTAATTTATGAACTCAAACTTGCAACTTTTCTTCATTAAAATATCGACTTTTGTTAAAACAAAACTTTTTGACATAAAATTGTGCCTTGATATCCAGACATTTTACAAACTTCTAATGTTTAATTTTCACCATAATATTTCAACTTTTGGCTGTATAATATTTACCATAACAAAAATAACAACTTTTAGGCATAAAACCATAACTTTATGTTGTTCAATCTTAATGTTGGAAAATTGAGAATTTCAGTATCACAATTGTCATAAAAACTCAATAAAATCAATAAAAACAAAATATGCCAACAGATGAAATACAGTAATCTTGTGTGTCCTATGATGTCATTTAACTGTTTCTGGTTACGTCCTGGCACTCTGATTCTGTCCTCAGCGAAGTACCGCCGTTCCAGGCTCTGGCGCTCGTCCTGTCCTCGCTACTGGACTAAGATCAAAGGACGCTGTTTCCGCTTCTTTCCAACACCCGTGACCTGGGCTAAAGCAGAGGTAGCCTCTCATATTGTGTTTTATTTTTACCTCACTGAAGCTCTTCCTCTGGAGTCCTGCCACTTCCTGTCTGCTTATCTTCACTGTAGAAA
>JBAMYA010046246.1:0-11145 GCA_037176975.1 Arrhamphus sclerolepis | reverse complement strand
GGTTTCACTTTTTTGCGTTTTCAACCCCCCAAAACGCTGTTGCCGTGTAAACGATATGGACATCTGATAAAATGTTTGGCGTTTTTCACCCCCTAACGTTCTCGTGTAAACAGCACCTTAATCAGGTACAATTCCCAAAACTGAAAACCACGTATATTTAAAATTACATAAGCAGATGAAGTACAAGTTGTCTCCACATCTGTCACTTGGTGTTTGTTTCATTAGTTGTTATCATTTTAATGTATCAGTTTTAGGGGTCTTACATTAAATTTGAACATCATTTAATACTATTCTATGATGTATACAGTAACATATTGTGTCTTATCTTTGCTTGTGAAGCACTGTGGTTTTAAATGTGATATAAAAATAATGTTGACTTGGGTTACCTTCTAACTGGTCATTTAACCTTCTGCTACAGGCTTCGAAGCTTCGTTTCCCACTTCATCCTTGTGTATCCATGCAACAGTGACTAGATAGATGGCCTAGCTTGGACAGATTACAACGTTCATGGCATTCTGTGAGTCTGCATAACTGTAACAGTTATCAGCTCAGTTTGCAGCTGATAAAGTCAAGAGTACCTCCCAACCAGTGAGAACTGGCTCGTTATAAATCAGTCAAATCAAATCAAATCAAATCAATTAAATGCAGATATCACAGGTGATTTTGTTTAGCTGTAGAATGTTTGTGCAGCCAAACAGGATCTGTTTGGACTTTGTTCTGCAACAGTCCCTTTAGTCTTATGTGCTCCAAAAGCTTAAATCTCTAGTGAGAGCGCAGTAAAGGCAGGTGACAAAATAAAAGATAAACCAACTGAAGTGTCCTAATAAGGTGTTGGAGTATTGATTTTACAAAGCTGTGAAATTTGGCAGGAGTGGTGAACACCAGCCTTTTTAAAGATCAACAAACCATTCTGCGACGTATCACGCCGCGAGCATTGGAGGACTGTCACGCTGAACAAAGCACTCTTTCCAGGACAGAAAGGTTGTCCCCTTTTTTAAAGGACAACAGAACACAAACCTACCAGAAAATTGCCCCAAGAGCTTCAAAGAACTACCAGAACCCCTCACTGCCATGGTCAAGGGGGTTTCCATTTACAGTATCTTTACGACTGAATAATGGGTTAGTCCATTCCAGGTCCAAAAACATGCATGTTGGGCTAACTGGTGACTCTAAATTGTCCATGAATGTAACTGGGAGTGTGTGTGTGGCCAAAGTCCCCCTTTGTTACAGAGATCATTGATTTCAATGGGACTAACCTGGTTAAATAAAAGTTAAGAAGGTAATAAGCATAAAATAGTAGAGATCCTTTCAAAAACTTTAAGACTGATATCAAGTGAAGCCATGAGTTAACTTTGTCAACACAGAACAACTCTGAGCCTCACATAATGAAGGGTGTATTATGGTAGAAAAATGAGCCTTCCTATGCTGGACGCTGGACATCTAAACTGTTATTACGTCCAAAAGTCAGTCTCTATGATGGTTTGGGGTTCTGTTTACATTTCTGTACAAAGTGGTAAAAGCTTTGTCCCAGTATGCAGTATGTGTTGCAGACCTGAGCTACAAAAAATGTTGACATGGAAAGAAAAGTAAATGCTTTTCTGCAACATAAATGTGAGAATCATAGTTTCTAATTTATTCTGTTTTGAGGTTGTATTCAGAGCTGTCAGCTTTGGACTAGTACATTTGACTGTACTCCAGCCAACATGATCATCAAATACGCAGATGACACCACCATGGTAGTCTCCAACGGGGATGAGACTGTGTTGAGGCTCTTAGGTGGAGAATCTGTCCCTCTGGTGCTCAGTAGACAACCTGAAACTGAATGTCTTCAAAACGAAAGAACTCACTGTGGACCAGAGCATATGAGCAGAGCGGAGTGGGGAGTGTTCAAAATATAGTTGGTGCGAGGAGCGAGTTTTTATCCAAAGGCCGGAGCGATCGCTCTGTGCTGCTCCAATTTGCTCCAGTACCGCTCCAGTTTGCTCCAGTACCGCTCCAGTACCGCTCACACCACCAGTCTTGAACATGCACAAATCCACGGCCCACCACAGAGTAGAAATGAAGCCGATTTTTTTCAGCACCAGTCACGCAGCAAACCCACTACACGCACGCAGGAATTGCTCCCTTTTTTAAAGAATTGAGCGAGTGTGGAGCGATTTCACCAGAGCTCGCTGAAAAAATTTTATTTGAACGGGGAGCAAAATTGAGCGGAGCGTTCCGACGTGACTTTGAGCGGTGGAGCGGATAAACGAAAACCTACGTGAACGGGGAGCGGAAATTCTGAGCGCTCAGATCCGTTCACATGCTCTGCTGTGGACTTCAGGAGGCACAGAAAGGACAACACACCTCTCCTCATAAATGGAGAAATGTGGAAACTGTCTCCACCTTCAGGTTTCTGGGCACCCACATGTCCACCGATGTCTCCTGGATCAACAACAACATCGCCTGGTAAAAAAGGCCCACCAGTTTGACCTGTTACCCTCTGGTCACAGTCTCACCTCAACTAGGCCTCACACTTCAAGACTCACTCACAGTTTTTCCCCTGGGTCTTTGATATACAGTACTATTATTAATCCCCGTGGGGAAATTCATTCTCTGCATTTAACCCATCTGGGCCCAGAGCATTGGGCTGCCAGGGTGCGGTGCCCAGGGAGCGGGCTGGGGTTTCAGGTGCCTTGCTCAGGGGCACCTCATCCATGGATGTGGATGTGGGGAAGCACTTGTTCAGGCGCTCCCCCCACTGGGGATTGGGCCGGCGACCCTCTGGTTGCCAGTCCAGGTCTATAGCCAGTACGCTACAGAACCCCCCCCCCCGGTAACTGTAAACTGCCATGAGACAAGCCCCCCTACCCCCCCACACACAGAGCCATGGAGCTGATCACCTGCCATTTCTTCACTATGAACAAAATTGCAGAACAAAACTGGTCCTGGTTTTTATTGTATATTTTTTTACTTTCATATAATTTTCTCATTTGTCTCCATCTTTGCATTTTTATGTTTTCTTTATTCTGTTTATATACATATTACACAGTAGCAGGTACAATATTGTTGACAATTAAGTCTATTCTATTCTATTCTATTCTATTCTATTCTATTCTATTCTATTCTATTCTGTTCTCTGTCAAACATACCCATCTCCTATTTTCATTCCCCACGAAGAGAACGACAGAGATGAAGGTGCATGGAGAGGAGTCAAAAAGAGGTTAAACTCTCATTTTAGTCTTTTTTCTTCTTAGTGACGTCCCACCACTTCTTTCTCAGTCCACTGTTCGTTTACCTTCTTTACTTCCTGTGGCTCTCTCAAACCATAAAAGAAAGAAAAGAAAACTGTCATCCAAACATCAGATCTTTTTGATTCTTGTTTCATTTTTGTCTTTTATGACATTTTAACCAGTTTGGAGATCCAACTAAAAAGGTACTGCAGTGGTCTAGTTTATGTAAGAAATTCATGTCTTAGTTTTTCTGCTTCAGAATGAGAATAGATGCTCCTGATTTCTGAAATCCAACCATTTTTGCTTCTTTCATTTGAATGAAGGCACACAGAGAGAATTCCTCAAGAAGATTTCTCAATAGAAGCTTTTTGTCAGTCAGCTGAAGACATGTCTTTTTATTTTTCTCTTTCCACCAGTGAGGTAAAAAACACACAAAAAAACCATCAGGGCACAAAGAAAAATACTGAGGAGGAGGAGATAGTGAGGAAGAGGGTAAAGAGATAGACACATGGATGTGCAGAAAGGCAGAAGAAGACAAGAGAGACTGAAAATGTCAGCTCTGATGCTACTGTCTGCATGTCAGGATTTCTAATCTACAGCCAGTCTGATTGACAGGAAGAGAAGGCAAAACTTGTTAAGAGGCAAAGCAACAGAAACTACTAAACAGAGAGCTCATTATAAATGCCACTGGAAACAGTAAGAATGTTCATCTGCATCAACATCTGCAATACTGATATACTTCTTTGAATAACACTTACATGTAAATGCAATATGTTCATGTGTTCACTAGTCTGAAACATGTATTCACACCGCAGCCACCCCCCCCCATCTTTTTTTGCCTTTATAAACCACCACAATAGATTTCAAATGAAACAATCAAGATGTAATCTCAACTGACTCTCAGCCTCATTTATAGAGGTTTTATAAAAATATGGCATTTGCTGTTTATGTACAACAGCCAATAAAAAAGAAATAAAGCTTGACTTGCAGTGGCTCCAAAGTACTATTTACCAGGCAAGAATGATTCATACTAGATGTCTTCTGTGCTCTTCCAGACCGTTTGATTTTGTTGAGCTTCCTTTCTTTGTAAGAACGTACCAAATCTTTAATGTGGTCACATTTGGGACTTTTCCATTTTGTAGAGTTATATTTTTAGGTTTTTTTCAGCCCAACTTACATTGAGAGATAAGTAAAACAGCTGCCAAATGTAAACTCAACACCTGATACCAACTCCAGACCTTTCATCTGCGTAATTTCTCTCGATGTAAAGACCAGCTGATAGAATCCACTTTGATCACGTCTTATTTATTTTATCTCAAATCCAGCAAGCAAAGCAAGCAAGCATAAAAACTATACACATGAAGCGTGATTAAGGGTGACATGGACAGGACAGACCCTGCAGTGTGTGTACCCCCCACTTTTAGTCTGAGAGCTTTAAATGGAGAAGTTCCCCGTCTCTAATGTCGGGTTCACACTGCACGATTTACACCGTCTCAGACGAAAGATGGGAAATTGCAACTGAAATGGTCCAACGTAGCTCAGACACTGAAGTGGTAGATCTCACAACGAGACAGGAACAAAGATGAAAGACAGAACCGTACTGACGGGAAAGAAAGAACCGCAAGACGGGAAACAGGAAAGCACCATGAAATAACGTAAACATCAGCGCATCGACACAACACAGTAGCCTAGCAACAACAGTGCTAAATACAACAAAGGAAGAGGAAGAAGAATGACTCAAATAAAGAAGAAATACATTCTTTTTTCCTCATTTTATTTATTTAGATTTATTTTCAAAGCACACCAACACCACTACGACAACGCTAACTCTGGAGTCATCAGTGCATTAGGACATTAGCCTGTCATGAGTTAAATTTATTAGATTTATTAGCTACGATTCAGTGTTCAATCACACAGTGCAACATACAGTAAATTAACTGCAATGTGACCTGAATTAACCTCACAGGACTGTAAAAATCATACAGCGTATGAACCGGACACTCGTGTTTTAAATGACAGCATTTTAGCTACTAAGTTTCTAGCCCTCATTGCTTGATACTGAATGAATGAATGAATGGATGAATGAATGCTCTTTATTTGTTATTATGCAGCAAAACTTACAGGTGCTGTCAGGAGTGTCTTGTTTTTTTTTTCACCCATTTTTTTCTAACTGACGTAACACAGGAATTTTCAGCTTTGAAGTGCTTATAACAGTTTGTCAAATGTGAAAATGATCCTTAATCTTCAATGCATACTTTAAGATGACATCACTCACTGAGACATCACTGTGATGGTGATTTATCTTGTTACTCCTCAGCTGTATTCACTGAGCCATCATCGTCAGGAGCTTATATCAACTCCTGATGTCACTTTTCCTCACTGGTCTGACAGAAAAACTATTTATAAATAAAAGAAAAAAACCCTCCATGAATCAATATGCGTCACCTCAGTAAAATGGTTAATTTTAATGCTTTTATTTAACATTGAAGGAGCTTCTTGAAGTAACGCATTCACAGAGAATTCTTACCAACTCTGAAATATCTCTCAGCTGGGAGTTTCTCAGCTTCATTTGGCTCGTTGTTGTTATTTCATAGCTGGCAGCAGTTGGAAGAAAAAAGCAGCTAACGAATCCTCCTTTCACTAATTGCCTGACATTAACCAGACGGCAGACAAAGTCTGTGACTCCTCGGTGAAGAAAGCAAGGCATTTAAAAAAGAGAGCAAATGGGGGTCGAGCAAAGATGAAAAGAAAAAATGGCAAAGGAGAAACTTCCATGATTTTAGTACTAACCTTAATCTTACATATTTAAAGACGTTTATACAAAATTAATCATGTATGAACATTCCCATTAAAAACATCAGATATGTTTCTAGGAAGAAGGTCAAACTCACTGCTCAACATCAAGAAGCTTTCACACAGACAGACTGAATTATTTCTATGATTTGAGACATCAGCAAGATTAAAAAAAAAAAAAGATATGACAAAATATCTAAAATTATGCCTGACATCCTGACTAGAACACTAAAATAGTTCCTCTCTCTTTGTGTGAACTAACAAAAGGTCCTCACGTTTGGAGGATTTTCCTCTCAACCCGCAACTCTTGACGCATGCACGCACACACACACACACACACACACACACACACACACACACACACACACACAGTGAAACAGAGGAAAATCTAGGGAGACAGATTAGAGAGTGTGAGTTCAGAGCGCTCACAGAAAGAAAGCCAGAATCCACAGCAACGCAACTGTTCCTCTGGGCTTCGAACATAAAGTTCACACACTCAAGGAGAATGTGTCTGACTGTGTTTGTATGAGCCAAACAGAGAGTGTGTACACCTGCAGGCTGCACACTAATAATATGCACCACTGAAGCACGAACAGACAAACCCCACAAACCCTGTGTAGGCCCGAGTCCATGCACTGTCCCAGATTGCATCTATTGATTTGCATATGTATCTATAAACCTCTGAGTCTGTTCTTCCTTCCATTGGCCCATCACCAGTTTGAGGTCACTCATCTCCTTTGAAACCAGTTTGAGAACGTGGATGTCATAACGGGGTAAATACCCAAAAGAGAAAACAGTCCAACAGGGAAAGGGAATGTTTTGAGGCTCTGAATGAACTTTGTGCATCATTAATTCATTGACGTGTAAATATCAGTGAATTTTGACTGAACTAATAAACTGTGGTTATTTTTGGTCATGATTATTATCTTTTTCTAATGTTATAAATTGCTTATTCATCACACATACAGATTTCTATAAGTTACAGCTGCTTGTAGGGTCAGTATAGATGAGATCTTATGAAACAAGACAGGCAGCATCAGTGGAGGCCAGTTAAGCAACTTCCTAAACACGTAATAATCTAAACATGTCTCAGTGCTGTTCAGCAGCGGAAGAAATGAAAAATTTGTGTACCAGACTGCCATACTCTCTGGTGTGAGGACTGGTTCCACAGATGAATGAGGCACCTGAGGACACTCAGCAGTGAGACCATCGTTCTGGAAAGCGGTGGACTGCTCTTGGTTTGATCTGAGTCACCGTCTTCAGCAAAAAAACCTTCAGTGTCTCATGACCATGTACGCCAGTGATGGCAAAAGTTCATCTTCAGTCTTCAACTCTGGTTATGATCTTTGGCTGATGTCACAACTCCGGTGTCAAAGCCAGCAGCAGCGCCAGTGGCTAGCTCTCAGTTACGTATGTCAAATGACTGGGGGACTGTACCACATCAGCTGACCAATCAAACAAATTTACCCCCTGCACAGCTGTCACAGATGTAAAATCTAACTATAGAGAGCAATGCTGTAAATATGTTTAATTCTGCTGCAAACTGATGGAGATCAGTGGGGACTTGCTCTGTTTTGGAGCCAGCATCTAGTGGCCAGTAGAGGAACTGCAACAAAACATGCTTCGTGAAGGAGCTGCAACCCAGGAGTGGGATGGTTGCCACTTGTTCAGAATGGAAGAAGCCTTTGGGTTGGATCCAGCTCTCTTTCTTTCATCTTCAGTAGGAATGGCGGGGAGTTTTTGATTTTGATTGTTGCCGTCATGAGTTGAGTTCAGATGAGCAGTAGAAGACTGATGAACAGTTTATGATGTTTTATGAGCTAACAAGTCAAAACAGTCTCCTATTTCCCAGTTAAAGACCTATGGGTGATAAGTAAGGCGCTGCTGAGAAGTCAACCTATAATCTGATTTAGTGTTGCCACTGCAATGCCAGTATCTGTCACTTTAGTAGGAGCAGGTCAGATCTTTCAAGCGCTGATACGTTTGCTGGTTGCAGAGTCAGAGTTGTATATAAGCGTTGGTATAGACTGTGCATACACATTTTGTGCCTGAATGAATTCTCCATACATGGCCATATTATTCAATATGTATGTATACACACATGCCTACTGGGTACACATTAATGACATGCATCCACGCATCATAGGGGACACACTGAGCATGTGCAAACTGCATGCAGTTTGAACATGCAACAGAAACGATTGTGGAGACACATTCAGAGGAAGATGGGGTGGTATGACGGGTATATTTCAAATTTTTGAAAGTTTAATCACTGCCATCCATTCAGTCCTGGCACCATACCCACCACCCCTACGCTGATAACGAGGTTACTACCAAAGGTAAAACCAAAGAGATGCTGGGAAGCAAGCTAAGGTCGGAAAGAGATCGAATGACAGGAGCATCTCGCAGGAAATGCTAGATATTTTCACAAACACATACACATACAGTGAAAATGTGATTGACAGCTCCCTCAAGGGCTGTAGTGAATTATTCAACACAGTTTGAGAGATGGACAGACAAGCAGGAATACAGAGAACAGAACATCAGTCTGAGACAGCCTGAGAGTGAGACAGTCAGACGGCTGTAGATCATCAAAACATCCCTCCAGGCATATTTTTATTCATAATCAATAGCTTTATTAAATTTTACATAAACCTGTGTGCATTCACACTCCAGGGACTTTAAATTCTTTAAGAGAAATGACTTGAAATTCAAGCCATCCCTTCAACTGCCACCTTAAGGGGAACAGGTTTCTAACGTCCACACACACACACACACACACACACACACACACACCATGTAGTTTGAAGTGTTTAAATGATCAGCAAACACTGTCCTGTCCCGTATATGTTTCAGATGAATTTTGTTGGTGAAGATACAACTTTTGCTTTTGTAGATTTTTTTAGAGGAAAATTCAAAAATGTAATTTTCTTATTGTACAGAACAATAAGAAAATATAATCTGAACCTTAATGAATGTGCTGTAAAGTGAGATTATTGACTTTCATTTTGGGAAGACAAAGTATTCTTGAACTGAGTTATCTATTATGATTTCACAAGTACCAAACAGTCAACAAAGAAATTTAAGATGTAAGTCAAATTTTTGGTTTTAGCATCATGTTTGCTTGAATCCAATTTATAAAAAAAAAAAAAGTATGCATTTTTAAAGGGCAGAGGACCTATTTTACTTTGTATTCTTATTTTATTTCATTTGGAGCGTCGTATTTAGGATCCACTTTTTGATATTATTTCGGTCTCCCATAGAATTCATTACAGTTAAATGCATCAGACCAATTATGCAAATTTGATTATGACACCATCAATCGACTTCAAGCAACTTTTTGGACATCCAACAGCTACTTTGCTTACTGAGGAGTTGGCAACACTGTAAACCACATTATCATCATTTTCTGAGTGGAGCTTTGCCAGGGGAGCTTTTTATGTACTACTTAATAGCTTTTATAAAGTAACATGTCATTGCTTGGTAAAAAAGTACATTTTACTTTTTATTCGGTCTTTTGTTTTAATGTCTTTCTTCAAGCAATTTAAGCAATCATTTTGCCAGAGGTTGTTTTGTATTAATTTTATATATTTTATATTCCCAGAAGTACTGATCCACAGCCTCAGCAATCAGTTGTGCAGATATGTTTCACTGCAGCACTGCTATTTCCTTTTTTCGTATACATCACAAACAACATAAGTGTCTTCAGAAGATGCTATGGTGTTTGTATTATATCACTATGTAGCATAAAAATCTATAATGCTATAATACTGATAATACTATCATCATTATGAATAGTAAAAGCCTCTATGGTAAACTGAAAGCAAATAAGATAATAACATTGACTGATGAGTGAATCTGGATTGTGGATTAATAAATATGGATTATTGCACTTCTGCAGTTTTTTTTTTAAGATTGGAACTTTCCTCCAAATAGTAAATATTGTTGTGATTAACACAGAAAGACTTTTTACTTCATGGTACGTTCTTATGTGGGGGCACGGCGTCTCACAGTGATCTAAATGATCCTTTCCCCTTATCCTTAAATCAAATAAAAGGCAACGTGTATGTCATACTAAAGTTTTACAGATTATACTGATTGATGACACTAAAGTTATGTCTGTTTTCTCTAGGACCATGTAAAGCTAGAAACTAAGAAATTTCATAAAGGAGCAGGACACACATAAAGTATCACTAGATGGGAAATCAGAAGCCCGTGAAGAACTTAAGTTGACAAAAATCAGGCTCAAGGATGAAGGTTCCCTCAAGCTTTGAAGGCCATACCATCGGTGAGTCTGACACTGATACCTGCATCCACTTCAGTCTATCTGAAGTCTCCTCAGATGATACAGAGCTCTGTTGGCACTAAACCTCACCAGGCAGACAAGAGAAATTGCCAGAATATTTTGATTTTCCAAAGTTCCCAGTTGATATGGAATTCAGACTGAGATGGGTTAATCTTCTCTTTTCATGAGACTGTTTTTTCCTGAATGTACCAGGAGTCATGGAGCGTGGTATTTTGGAGAAACAAGAAACTTTGACGCCTATCCAAATGAAGAAGAACTCATGATAAAACATTCCTTTGAGGGAACCAGGATCACCAGATGGCTGTTCTGGCTGGAAGAACATCTGGATGTTGATGTACAAATATAAGTAATCTTATTGTGCCTAAAAGCAAGGATGTCCTGAGTTCAGTCCAACTGACTGGCAGAGAAGACTGGCAGCAGGAATGTCTTTGTGTTCGGTGAAAATGGTCCAAGAGGGTTATTTTGATGCAGGAAAATGAAGGTTTATGTAAAATTATTTGTTTTTGGATTGATTTCACTGTTTCTTTTGGTAGAAAGTCTAGTCAGACATCCAACTGTCTGACTAGATCAGAAAAAACAGCTGATAATCACAGTAAGTAATTAATTTGCCAAACAAAAGAAATAATGAAATTAATGAAACATTAATGAACAAGACTTGGAGGTTTTGTGGGCAGGACAGATAATCTTATGTTTACAGTCTATAAAAGACAAATAACCTTTTTCTCACTGACAAAAAGGTCAGTTTATATTTATTTAGTTCAATTCAATTCAATTCAATTTATTTATATAGCGCCTATTTACAACAAGTCATCTCTAGGCGCTTGAGAAACCCAG
>JBAMYA010046245.1:0-11145 GCA_037176975.1 Arrhamphus sclerolepis | reverse complement strand
GTTTTTTAATTGCATTACAGGAAATAAAGAACTTTATCACAATATTCTAATTTTCTGAGACAGTCCTGTATATATGTATATAAACACACACGCACACACACACACACACATATATATTTGTACACACATACACATACTGTATGGGAAGGGGAGAGCGGATGGGTTGGTGGCTGTACTAAGTGCTATATAAATAAATTTTGATTGATTAATATTCTTATTATTGGAGAAACCAAGTTTGAGGAATTTGGTAAAGAAATGTCGAATGAGGCAGCCAGATGCAGTCAGTGGATCTGGGTTAGGAGAAATAATGTTAGTTGGAGTCTAGTTTTAGTAAACGTCTTTTGTTCGTAGTAATGACGGAATGAAGGCAAGATGAAACCAGTCAGGCCTCTGAGGAGGAAGCCAGGAAAAGGAAGTTTATTTAAGGAAGTGGGTGTGGCCCATTTGAATCTCTTTGGCAGGTAGTTTGTTTGCTTCTATGGGTGCTAGAGAAGATAGTATCAGCATTGTCACTACCTGGAGCTTGCATATATGGAGGAGCCTGGGTCTGTTGACGGCGGCAAAGCTGATGTGAGTGTAATAGCAATTTTGGGAGGAATAATGGAGGTGGCCATTTTGTAACTGAAGACCTCATTATACTTCTCAAACTCTGCCACTCCGGAGACACGCAGTCGTATTAACAGAGATGTGGAACTTTCAAACTTCTTCGTTGCTTGGTGAGTGTTACAAAGCAATTCATTGCCATGACAATAGGTGGCGTAGCATTTTTTCTGGAGACCAGCCTACTATCCCATCATGTCTATGGCTGACGACCTTAGACATCATGGAAAAAATAAACAGACACAAAGACCTGGGGTCTGTTTCAGAAAGTGGGTTATGTATGTTGAACCTCCTTTCTGAAACAGGGACAAATGGAGACAGAGAGAGAGTGACTTGTGATGGAGATGGAAATGATCAACACTGAGCAGAAAATGTTCCATGATCAAACTCGGCCAATCACAGACGTGTGCTATCCGTAGGGTCTCCACTGGTTTTAGGGACAGTTAAAAAATTGGGGAGGTATCTGTCAGCCGTTGGAGAGCTTGTCAAAGAGGGCTCCGTGTGTCTGCGTATCGAGTCAGAGTCAGATAAGTATAAACTAGGCTTTAGGTACCAGAGGTTGTTGTGTTGGTGGGGACCAGTGAAAAAGGGCATTAGGGGAGTAACCCTGGGACTCCAGAGATCACTGTTTAGCCTCCTGGAGGTGTTGTGGCACAGATGAAAGGAGGTTCCCACCTGAAGACCCAGAAACATGCTTGTGGGATAAATAGTTTATTGTGTCAATGTCTTTTACTGAATGGCTTTTCCGTCAAAAATTCAATTTTACAACAAAAATGTGAAATAGTTAACTTTTAAACAAAATATTTCATGTCCAAAAGTTTTGAAATTGTTTAAAATGAAGTGTTCTATTTATTTATTTATTTTTTTAAAAAGGTCACAATTTTGAAAGAGTTGCAATTTTAAAAAAAATAATAAAGAAGTAAAATATATGATTTTTATTTAAAAAAAAAAAAAAAAAAAAAAAAAGTCCAACTCTGAGCTGCTGCGTAGTTCTGGAGCAGGTGATCCAAGTACTGAGGCTGTAGCAGTCCTAATCTAGTGGTCAGTAATGGAACTGCAGCCTCTACTGGTTGGTAGAGGCACTGCAGTGGTCTAGTGGTCAGAAATGCTGAGATAGCCCTTGATCTGTGACTGAGCTTCTGGGTCTTACCGGTCTTGGTGGTGGGTCTAGACTCAGCCGTTTGTCTCAGCGGCAGTCTGTTGGTTTTGTTGGCAGTTGTGGCGGTGGAAGATGTCTGCATAGCCTGCAGGAAGAAGTCTGCGACCGTCATCAGAAACTCTACGCTGGCACACACATGCGGTTTCTGCAGAACCGCCACCACTTCTCGTCCTGCAGAACTCTGCCTGTACGTCACATCAATCATAGACTCGGAGCTGTCCTCTTCTTTCTGTCTCACCATCCTATAGGAGTCATAGTGCAGAGTTAGTCCCCTTCTATTAATGTTTAACCTTACTTATCTAGACGAACATCTGGAAGGGACCTCCGGCTAAAACGGACCAGTAAAACATCTGGAATAGACCTCCAGCTACAACAGAACTGTAGAACATACGGAAAGGACCTTGGGCTACAGCGGACCAGTAGAACATCTGGAACGGACCTCACACTACAATGGATTGGTAGAACTTCTGGAATAGACATCCACCTACAACTGTCCAGCAGAAAATCTGGAACGGACCAGCGGCTAAAGCTGCCCGGTAGAACATCTGGAACAGACCTTGGACTAACAGGCCGGGTAGAACATCTGGAAGGGACCTCTGGCTAAAATGGACCAGTAAAACATCTGGAATAGACCTCCAGCTACAACGGAACTGTAGAACATACGGAATGGACCTTGGGCTACAGTGGACCAGTAGAACATCTGGAACAGACCTCCAGCTACAATGGATTGGTAGAACTTTTGGAATAGATATCCACCTACAACTGTGCAGCAGATCATCTGGAACGGACCAGCGGCTAAAGCTGCTCGGTAGAACATCTGGAACAGACCTTGGACTACAACGACCCAGTAGAACATCTGAAACAGACCTCAGACTACAACAGCCTGGTAGAACATCTGGAACAGACCTTGGACTAACAGGCCGAGTAGAATATCTAGAATAGACCTCGGACTACACTGGCCCTGTAAAAAATCTGGACCAGAGGTCTGGTAGAAACAAAAAGTTGTGATAGTAAAATTGTTATGTTTTTTAAACAGAGACTGAATCCTGATGAAACTGTGTTCTGATGAACATGAAAATCTGTGATCTGATTGGCCCATATTGGGTCACAGGACCGTTACCGTGAGGTGACCCGGTCTATGCCTGTCCTCAGGTCATCCAGTGTGCAGCAGCTCAGGACTGTGTTGACCTCCATGTTGCCGTTTTTCAGGATCTTCCCTGAAGTCTTCAGAAGATGGAGGGCAAACTCTCCCAGTCTGAGGTTCTGCTGGTGATGGAGGTCCTGCAGCTGCTGGGGATAGAAAGAATTGTCAGAACACCTGAACCAGATCCGGGTCCAGTCAGCCCTGCCGTTTATGACTGACCTGTTTGGGCTGGTTGTGGTATAGAACCAGACCCAGAGATTCAACGTTGAAGGTGAACCTGACAGTCTCCAGTACCTCCTCGTCCTCATCCCTGGTCTCAGTGGGCCTCTCAGACACACCTGAACAGGTGAGACAGACTAACTTAACACTGATTAGTCTGATTGCTTTCAGAACCAGTCAGACTAAGGACTCATCACTGAGCTACCCTGAACATGAACGGTGTCACACCTGTGGGCGGAGCTCTGGTTGTTTGGACCTGCAGGTTAGCATCCTCTCTGAGGGTTCCTGGATCTGGACTGGTGGCCTCACCCAGGTTCTCCATCAAGATCCTAAGCAGCACCGTTAGGTCGTCCTGGCTGAGCTCCAGCTGCACAGAAAAAGCAGTTACTACGACCAAGACCAAAACCAGACTCTGACCCGGTACCCTACTCTCCCCACAAGTCTAGTACAGCCTGGTGGGTTTCTACAAAGTCTACAGACTAAAAGGAACTGTCTACAGACCAACAGAATCCTCAAACCCACTAACTGAACCACAGAGGATCTGCAGAACACAGTACCTTTGGTGGTTTACATGACGACTGGTTGTAGAAAGAAGAACAGAAGTGTTAGGTTTAAGACTTCAACTGAGACAGGAAGTTAGAAAGGGGTCTAAACCACACACCGACCCACCCCCCACCACCACCAGAACTGCTATAAGAGCTGATGACCCCTCCATGAAGAAGGCTCTGACTCTTTCTCCTACCTTCATGGGTTTCAGATCTCCCATGATCTCTATTGTCGCCATCTTTTGGTACCAGGATGCTGACAGGTTCCTCCTGATGTTCATGTGCAAGTTGACCGGTTCCAGCAGCTCTGTGCTGGGTCGATCTGAGTCCGGGTCCATGAAGATCCTGGTGAACAACAGGAACCAGAATGAGGTAACAAGCACTGACAAGGTGGGTTCAGAGTAATGAAAATCTAAGACAGCAATGATCAACTATGGAAGCGGGGTCAAGATCAGTATCGATGTACAACTGTGACTGCGGGCTCGAGACCGGTACCCATGATGAATCCAGAGAGGGTGTAATGAATTTAATGGATCCTGACTTTATAAAATAAAATGCGTCCATCAGAAGAAGAGACGTCTGCAGACGGGATCTCGTGGAGCACGTTTCTGGACTATAACGCTGACCTGGACTGACCTGGACAGCTTCAGCTCTGTTAGCTGAACATCCATGTTGTCGATTACAGCCGGCAGTGGACAACCCTCAATGGGCAGCAGAGCAAAGTTGTTCCCCACCGTGATCAGACCCAGGTCCATCACTAGAGCATTCTGGGAGACAGACGACTGAGGGATGATTATGAGCGGTGCCTTCAGCCTGATGTCCATGGATAGGCGAAAACTCTTCTGGGCCAGGTCTCGAACACTGGATGCTGCCTTCTCTGCCGCCTGAGCTGTGGCGGCACTCAGAGCCTCTTTAGCTGCCTGGAAATTGTTGGTGAAGTTCTGCAGATGAAAATATAGATGACTAACATGTGGAACCTTCTGAGAGCTTGAAGTCTGGAACTGAAAAAGCTTGACCTCAGAATTCCTCAACATGGTCTAATAATAAATGGTAGCCAGAATTACCAGAATTAACCTGAATACAGTAAATCAGAGGGAACCTGGAGATGTTCCAGGAGTCTTCTCTAATCCACCTGGGACTTACCAGCAGAGACGTGATGAACCTGTGCAGGTAGACCACCTGGATGCAGCCTACATTCAGCTTCACTCTGCCGTCTGTCTCGGAGGTGTCGGAGTAGCCGGCGCCCTCGGTGGCCTTGGGAGTCAGACTCATGCTGAAGCTGAACACCTCATCTCCAACGATGGAGATGGCCTGAGAACCAGGAGAGGTGCTGTTAGCGCATGTGAAGAAGACGACAACAACCAAACCCTAATCCCAACAAGGTCAGGATCTGGTCTGGGGGGGCTTGGGGATTTCTGGAGCAGCACAACAAGTCACTGGTCATGTTGGTAAGGAAAAGAGCTTGTTCCATGTTCCTGAAGACCACAACCACAGGACCGCCATGACTACGACCTACAGGTGACATTTAACAACCTCCACTTGGACCCACAAGTGCATTGTGGACCTCCAACATACTGTCCTGTGACATTTTCCTGCCAGACACCAGCATCTCTCACCAGCCCCTCCCCCTCTGATCCCCCATGCAACACCCACAGGTCCTCCTGGGCATTCCCAGGTGGCCATCCAGAATCTGGTTCTCGTAGATGCCACTACTGGCTGTTGCAAACAGCAGGACTTATGGTAGAGTCTCATTATGAGGTTTTCATGAAGGTAAAGTCAGGTGAGCTACGCCCAGGTGAGTTATACAAAATCATCATTGCAGGTTTTTTTTTGTCAAATGTCGGTCCACCAATGTCTCAGGGACTCTAGATCCTAACCCAGACCACCACTGACCTTTTTGTGGATGGTTTTTGGATCAACGTCCAGGACGACAACATCTCTCAGGCGGGCGGACAGGTGAGTCTGAGGTCCTCTCACCAGCAGGGAGCCATTGATACCTGAGGACAGGTGAGAGCGATTGGAACAGGTGTGATGAGGTGAAGCAGCAAAGAACACCTGCTCAGGCAGGTCCTACCCTGGACTCTGATGTCAGCCATGCTGCAGGTCTGGTCACAGACCAGGACGTTGAAGGCTCCCAGAGTGACCATCACCTTCAGGTCTATGATCTCACAGTCTGCAGGTGAGACCAGGACGGCTGCAGGAGACATCATCATTGTTAGCTCTAACACATCTGCTCTACTTTGGTTCAGAAAATTAAGGTAGAGCAGAAAAACTCCTCTGGACCTGGTTTTAACCTAACACTCAAATGTGTACAGGTGTGCTACTGACTAGATCTGGCTGAAACCATCTTGTCCTCCATCCTCAGCCGCATTTCTTTCTCTGGAGACGGCACACTGCTGGACGCCAGCACTGTGGACAAGAAGGTAGTGGTGGACAGGAGAGCCTCAGTGTGGAGCATGACGTCCAGAGAGCTGAAGGTTACCTGCAGACAGGTGGAGTTGTCAGTGATTCAGACACAAGTCTGGATGATTGCTTTGATCAGGTTCATTTTGTCCTTATTAGAATATAGTCAAAATATTTCTTATTGTTCAACAAAGAATTTATGAGATGTTATGGACGAGGGGGTGTACACCCTCTCGCACACCTGGGATCCCCTCCTTCAGATACCACCAGACGGCAGGGGGCTTGGCCAGCCGATAAATGACACGTCAGAAACACATTGGATGGTGCTTCTGAGGAAGACTGGAGTCACAGTCAAAACTGGAAAGCAGGTAACAGTTCCTAATTTTTTGTCAAAGAAGAAATATTTTGACTCAAGTCTGGATGCCTGTATGGACGTATATCTGGACTTTTGTATGGACACCTGCCTAGACAGGCCATGAGAGCCAAACAAAGAAGTCCCCAAATCCATCCAGACCCCGTCCTGAGGACCACATGAATCAGACCTTTGAAGACCCTGTTGGCAGGTGTGTTTGTGAGCAGGTACTCACAGTGATCATCTGTTCTGTGTTCTTGTAGATGGTAGAGAAGCTCGGTCCACAGCGGTCTGCCTAGACCAGAAGACAAAGGAAGACCTGTTAGAAAGTCTGAGGGAACCAACAGGGACCTGGTTCCAGCTGTCCTGGTTCCAGTTATTCTGATTCAGCTGTCCTGGTTCCAGCTGTCCTGCTACCTGGTTCTAGGTTTCAGCTGTCTTGGTTCCTGGTGGCATGGTTTCTGGATCCAGCTGTCCTGGTTCCAGGTTCTAACTGTCCTGCTACCTGG
Source organism: Arrhamphus sclerolepis (assembly GCA_037176975.1). Taxonomy (NCBI): domain Eukaryota; kingdom Metazoa; phylum Chordata; class Actinopteri; order Beloniformes; family Hemiramphidae; genus Arrhamphus; species Arrhamphus sclerolepis. The sequence goes on along the minus strand of JBAMYA010046245.1, from coordinate 4,214 downwards.
TTCTAGGTTTCAGCTATCCTGGTTCCTGGTGTCATGGTTTCTGGATCCAGCTGTTCTGGTTCCAGATTCTAGTTTTCCTGGTTCAAGACCTGGTCACGGTAACCATATACCGCCACACCGTGGTCACTTCACACATAGTTAAACCTCATTCCAGAAATTCTGCTTCCAAGTTTCAGCTATCCTGCTACCTGGTTCTAGGTTTCAGAAATCTGGGACTCGGTGTCATGGTTTCTGGTTCCCGCTGTCCTCGTCCCAGGTTCTAGCTGTTCTGGTTCTAGATTCTAGCTATCCTGGTTCTTGGCCTGGTCATGGTAACCATATACTGTCACACCGTGGTCACTTCACATGTAGTTAGGACCTCGTTCCAGATATTCTGATTCCAAGTTTCATCTTTCCTGGTTCCAGGTATTCTGCTTCCAGCTGTCCTTGTTCTAGGTCCCAGCTGTCCTGGTTCTAGCTATTCTGCTTCCAAGTTCCAGCTATTTTTCTTCCAGCTGTCCTGATTCCAGCTGTTCTGGTTCCTGGTTCCAGATGTTCTCACCTTGCAGTACTGGACTTTGAGCAGCTCAGCTCCAGGTTCTGCTGAAGAGCTGATGAGACACAGTGGTTCTCCACTGGAGTCTGAAAACAAGAACAGGAAGCGGGTAAAAAAACTGGAGAACCTTCTGGAAGCAAACCTCAAACCCACACAGACCTGTGAAGTCCAGGCTCTTCATGGAGACCTCATTGATGTAGGTGGTGGCGCACATGTCATACTTCCTGACTTTAGTATTGACGCCCAGCTGAGACAGCTGGAAGACCAGGAAGGGACTTTCCTTCTTCAGGGTCAGAAGAACCTTGAAGAGATAATAAGAAGCAGAATAAGTGAGCAGGTTGGCAAGTCCAGGAGGTCCTGGAACTCCAGGAGTTCCAGGCATGGTCTCCACTCAGCTGTGGATGTTCTACCTGTCTGACTTCCAAGTCCAGCAGAATGTTGACAGTGTTTTCGCTCAGTCCTCCGTTGGTGGCGATGGTCTTGTTGTCAGATTCTGACCGTAATGATCCTGCCTCCAGCTGCTTTGCAAGGTCCAACTTCTCTGTGCAGGTACACTCAGGTTTGGTGTCGAGACAGTAACCCATTGATTACCCATCATGCTCTGGGACCAGCTTACCTTGGGCCGCCTGTGTTCTGACATCCAGGTTGGATTCTCGACTCCCCTCACCAACGTTCTCCACCAGGATCTTCATGAGCACGCCGAGGTCTTCCTCACCCAGACTCATCTACGGACCAGAAAACACCCATAAACGTCCGGTGAAGGACTGCCACCTCACGTTGAACCACAGCATGCGTGGCACCTACGTTTAGAGACCGGAGCACTCCCTGGACCTGGACCCCAGGTATACTGGGGTACCAGGACGCAGCCAGGTTTCTGGTGACCAGCAGCTCCAAGTTGATGGGCTCCAGGATCTCGATGTCAGGCTGAGCGTTCTGCTTCAGGACGGTTCTGGAGACAGAGACATTTAGGTGAGAACCCGTCTTACCAGGACAGTCTCTGTACTGTTCTGGGCTTCTTCTGCTTCTCAAATAGTGGGGCAGTGCAGTGAGGTATTGGAGGTATCGTTATCTAGTTCATTTTATTAATCCATTTTGATAACCAGGTGATTGTGTGCAGAATCCTGGAGCAAGCAACTCATACAGTGGTTTGACCACATAAATAAATATATCCCAGTAGGTGGGGGGGGGGGGATCTACTGGTTTAGATTAACAACTGAATAATCGAAGTTCTGTTTCCAGCTGACTCACCTCTTACATCACCAGTGTCACCTGAAGGTCCCCTACTTCAACTTTTCTGACAGGTGATTCACACCTGATGGTAACCACGCCCCCTGCTGGTAACCACACCCTCTATGGGCAGGGCTAGTTCTCTTACCTGCAGAGTTTGAGCTGCGTCAGTTTCAAGTCCATCTTCTCCACCACCACTGGCAGAGGTGCATCTTCGGCCGGCAGCAGAGCAAAGCTGTTGGCCACTGTGATCAGACCCAGGTCCACCACCACGGCATCATGGGAGGACGCTGACTGCGGGACGATGATGAGCGGTGCCTTAAGCCTGATGTCCATGGACAGACGGAAGCTCTTCTGTGCCAGGTCTCGGACACTGGATGCTGCCTTCTCGGCCGCCTGAGCTGTGGCTGCACTCAGAGCCTCTTTAGCTGTCTGGAAGTTGTCCACGAACGTCTGGAAGACAACCAATCAGGAGTGAGACAGCGGAGGGTCAGGCTAGAGGGCTGATAATGGTTGCAGCTTCATTCCTGCTTCATGAAGACATTCACAACGCAGGAAGGAAACGCCTCACAGCAGGAAGTGAGCTTATGGACAGGTGAGCGGTGATGCTGCAGTGATGGCTGGTATGGAGGAGAGCGGTGCATCATGAGAGTGAGCCTGCGGCTACCAACATCAGAGCGCTACGATAGCAGTCCACCGGCATCCACCTGAAGTACGCTCTCTGCTACACTCTGATTGCTGGAATTCTATTGGCTGTGAAGGTATCACTGAGGGCTGGATCCCAGCAACCACATTACCCGTTGCTATGGAAACGTATACGTTCCAGTTCTTTAGCCACTCTGCTGATTATATGACACCAGAAATCATCCTCACTGGAATATAAGTCTTTTCTATTTTTATGGTATTTAAGGAGGATAATGAAATTAATTTAAATAACAACTGTGAGTCCAAAAAAAAAAAAAAAAAAAAAAATCTCTCCATAGATCATTTAGATTATTCAACTAATCGTACACTAAACAAACTTACTGGGTATAGCATTTCTAATCTGATATGACTTCACATTAGACTGTTCATGTAGAACTGATCACATAGAACAGAATTTCTCCATTCAAGACACAAAAGTAGAAAAAGTTGAAATGTAATCTGATCTGCAATCAGAAATGAAGAAAACTAGTTTTGGTAATGGGGGCTGTTCTGATTCTGGGGACTGTTCTGGGTCACTTCTGGTTCTGGGGATTGTTCTGGTTCAGGTTAGATTCTGGTTCTGTTTTGGAGCCTCTGGAGCTGATTGCTTCATAAAAAGAAGAACTTCATAGACAACCCTGAACATCCTCTACACAACGCAGAGATTCAGCACCTGAGTGTCTTCAGATCAGCTGCAACACATACATCTACAGGAGATCCTTCCTGAACACAGCTAAAACCTTCTACCATCAGTCCTTAAGAACCACCAAACTCAGCTGAATTAATGAGAAATGTTGAGGTAGACATTTATTTTAATCCACCATACTGACAATCCTCACTGATCTTAGATATCTACGCTTAAACTGGAGGACCCACAGATCTACGATCTAGAGATCTAGGTTATACCGCTCTGATGTTTGTCTTTATTTCCTCACTCAGAGCTCAGGTGAACCTGCTCAGAGGTCAGAGGTCACATGAGGTGTTAAGGTGGGCAGCAGGTAAGGGGGTTAGGGGTGGGGGTGACAGCAGGGATCAGATTAGGGTAATGGAGGTTAGGGACATCAGGTTGTACCTGATCAGGTGACCAAGACTGAACGCTAAAAGAATCCTAGAAGAAGAAAACACACCAAGAAGACGTGAGACTGACAGGAAACACAAACGCTACAGGAAGTAGGAGACAGAACCATGATGAGTGACATTACCTGTTTACGTGTCAGTGTTTAAATGTTTACATGTTTAAGTGTTTACATGTTTGTGTTAGTGTTTACGTGTCAGTGTGTACATGTTTACGTGTGTAAATGTTTGCGCGTTAGTGTTTACATGTTTATGCGACCACAGGCCTGTATCATGAAGCTAGATTTAGCTTTAGCGAGGTAACTTCAGTGTTAATCCTGGGTTTTCTGTATCGTGAAACTGGGTAATTGCTTATCGAGGTCCATCACCAGGGTAACATACGCTGAACAACTAACCTGCTCTGGGGCAGGGTAACTCTCAGAGTTGAATCCAATCCTTTATAAAGCCCCGCCCACCCCATCAGCTTTTTGGGGTAAATGACATGCTCTCCCAGACAGCATTATTATCAGAGCCATTCAGAATAGTTCTTCTCTATGGTTGATTATTATATACAGTCATTGAACAACACACATACATCTTACAGACGACGGCAAGATTAAAAAGTTTATCAGCAAGACGTCGCATGGAGAACGTTTGTTCATTGGTAAAATGTTGCCCAGATGTCGGCCCATAATGGAAGAATAGAATAAGTCAA
>JBAMYA010046244.1:0-11146 GCA_037176975.1 Arrhamphus sclerolepis | reverse complement strand
TATATTACTTTACCCATGAAATGTATGTTCATGCAGCTGAAGTGTGATAATAAATTCAGTGAATCCATATGTTATACCGTCCTGGTTGCTTCAGAGCACATTGTTTGTAAGCTGTTGTTATTTAAGGCCCGAGGCTCCCGTGATGGGATCATTTACGACTTATTCGCATCACCTGATAGAGATAGTGACACCTCACTTTATGGGTCCATATATGGAGCAGTGTACAGGGACTTCACTTCAGTACATTTAGAGCCGTCTCACCGAGCAGCCCTATTCTTTCAAGGTATTTCTTGCCGCTTGACAGGCTTTATGATACAGTGTATGGGTTGTTAAAATTGTTTCCACTGCTGCGAGACCCTGATTGCTTCTGCAACTTCTGACATGGGGCGCATAAAAGACATGTTTTCAAGTTCTGCTTAATGTTGTGGGATTTGAAGTTTCTTTGCATATGCGTGTGAGACCTGGTGGCCAGTCATAGCAACGAACATAGCAACAAGACCCGTGTAGGACAGCTGAAATAGAAGAGATGAATCAGTGGCACTGCTGTAATGTTGGTGTGCTTTATTCTCTGGCCACAACAGTATCATTGCTTCTTGGTTTGCCTGCAGATTCTTGGTTGGATAACATTAGCAGAAGTGACAGTGGTAGAAAAGAGTCTAATTGTGAGTTTGAATGATTCAAAACCATGTTTACAGCATATATACACTGCTGCTTTTTTTTTGCATCCTGAGTGCACTGCCATTCCTTCCAAAGTGGTGTATAAACCAAAGATGACACAAACAACACACAGGAAGAGAGCCGCTTGCATCAATGCCCTGAGTTGATCTGTATTTACACATTCCTGATCGCTGGTCATATGCACAGATGTTGAATCTGAGGGGTGCTGAGCTGGTGACGTGACGTGTGTATGGTGTGCATCTCTGGTCTATTACAGTGTAGCCTGAAGTGAGACCTAAGGGCAGGCTTCATACATAAATGAGAGTTCGCACAGCTTGGTTGAGTCCTGGGTGGGAACACAGAGATGCATACAAACAAGGAAGCACACTCATGCTTTCTCAAAAAGGGCAGACATTCAAGCGCAAACTTCGATAGGCAGGTGAAATGTGTTCACAAACTGTTCAGTCACCCTCGTATTGTCCTGAGGCATCCCTCGTGGCATTTTTCCAGAAAAGGTCATAAAATCATCTATGAGACCGTGAAAGAAAGCTGATTTTGTGTGTGTGTGCTGGATGGCAGTGTGTTGTAGAGCTTTGTTTATTTACATTAGGCACAGGTTCTACATTGCTCATTACAGGAAGAAACATCAAAGAGACAGAAATCATTGCTGCTGCCTGTTGACAATATATGGTTCTTCCTGAATCATCAAGGCACGGGTTTAGCCCATTAGAGAAAGTAGGACAGAGCAGGGTTCTGATGACCATATTTGGCCGGGTGCTCTGTCCCCTGCAGCCATCTTGCCTGCTCCTGTGCATGCTGCCAGGCCACTGCTGCTTAGTTTCTTCCCTTGATCCTATTTCCTCCATTTTCCTCCACCAGCACAAAACACTTCTCATCCCTCTTTTGCTTTCTGCTCAGCCTTGTCCTTATCACTCTTTTCCTCTCCACCCCTCTCCCTTTCATCTTGTTACTGCTCTGTTTTGTCTTCTCTCCCAAAACCCTCTTCTTCCGTTCATCCACCTTCTCCCTGCTTTACCCCTCTTTACAGCTTCCTTTGTTCTTTCCCGTCATTACTTCCTGTGTTCCCCCTTTCTCTCTTATCCTTCCCCAGCAGGAAACTGTTGCATCCAGGTTTACTCTGCTGGCTGTGCACTGGGAGTCGGGTCTGCTGGCCCCTGGCCTGTTCTGGCGCATTCCTCGCTCCTAATCAGCCCTGTTGCACGATGCACGCGGGTTAGCGAATTCATTAACACACACACGTTCTCACACACAATGTACAAACACTTTTGTTCTCTGTGATTCTTTGATGGCGTTAAGCCAACATCTGCACACCCGCGACATCTGCACACTCACAACATCGTGTATGTTAATACTTTTCACGCACACTCAATTTGTGGGAGTACGTTAATGCTCTTACGCACACATTCACACATTTTCCACCTCTTGGAAGCAGGTTTGATCGCCTGGAAAATGAATACTAAATGTAGGGCAAAATGGCTGGCAGGGATCACCTTGGCTGTGCGCAACGCACTGCCTGCTCTACGCTGGCATGAAACTGGAGCACCTCCATGTCTGTCTCTACACTCAGATATTCCTGGACTCCATAGCTTTGCAAAGAAACACAAACTGATGTGTTGGTTTTGGTGTGCACAGAGAGAAGAGAGACGAGTAGTTTGCCCTGACTATAGCATTCCCTGTGAGCCCCGAGCTTTTTTTCTCTCTCACTTCCTCTTCAGGGAGAAAAGAGTCCCAGTTAGGATGCTCACAGACTTCTAAAGCAAAAGCTTACGGACTGAGGGTTGTTGACCTGATATGCACGACCGTATAGACTCTGTGATCACAAGCATGTTCTAAAACTATTTAACTCCATCACTGGGAATCAAAGGAAGAGTAGTACATGAGAATTAAGCATGAGAAAATCAATTTTTTTCTTTTTTTTAAATTTGTTTAAATCTCCAGTCTCTTTGAGCTCCTCATCCTGAAAGTCTTCATTTTCCCAATTTATTTATTTATTTTTGATGATGTTGTCAAAAATGATGAAGTACAAAGTAGCTATGTGTTTTTTCTTCTGAGCATCCCCGTCTGCCGTCTTTAAGCAATTAAGAGAGAAAAAAATAAAATAAACTAACTAAAATAGTCACCTCAGTAATGTCTTCTGTGTAAAATTACTTTTGGCATGGACTTTGACGAGGGTAACTTTGCAAACGTCTTGCATGCACAAATTCATGCATTTGCACTTCCTTCACATCTTTGAGGGAAAAGCCATGCAGTTTTATTTCATTCTGTATTTCTCCTAGACACTTTGAATACATGTGAGATTGGGACCATATAATCTTGCCTGTCTTTTTTTCTCTTTTAGATATGACATGTCAACATCTTCTACACTCAATGCCTCACCTGTTGAGCACTGTCACGCGTCTAAATTGAACCGTAAAGTGCTGCCTGTTAAACCACAAATATTGCTCTCTCTGTTCTTCACGTTAAAAAAACATTGCCTCACAGCTGAAGTGTAATAATTCATTTTGGCAGTAACCTGTCCAGATGTATTATCATATTAATGGCATCTCAAGGTGGAAGTTTGCATGGATGCATTAGTAAAGTCAGAAGTTTCATTATATTCTGGCATGCACAAACTGAAAAACAAGGTTCACACATGTACCCCCTCCCCCCAGGCTTTTTGTGTGTGTGTGAGTGCCTGCATGTGTGGTAGTAGAGTAACATGGCTACTTGGATCGAGTGTTTAGAAAACAGCTCTGTCTGTGTGTTTATACGCGATTATGAGTCGTTTTATGTATATGAGATATGCTCATAACACGGTGGGAGTGTGTTTGTGTCCGAGGGTCTGTGTTTGTGACTGAGTTGTGTTATCAACGCCGACCAGACTACAGAAGCCCTTTAGAGGGGAGTAAGTTCAGTTTAGCATGAAGATGAGGTTTTGGTGCGTGTGTGCCAGTGCTTCTTTGCCTAGTCTATTCCTACGTGTTTGTGTGTCAATGAGAGTTGGTGTGTATTTAGGGGGTTTGTTTGTGCGTTTGTTTGTGCGTTGTCTTTGATGCCAGCTGGTGGTTGCTACTGTTTGCTGCGTTATGTAATCAAAAAACACAATCATTCCAATCTATTCCTGAATCTCTGCCATTATATATAGCATTCTTCTTATCCACCCACAACCCCTCTCCATTTATCTCTCTCTCAAACACACACTTGCACACACTTTAGTTTGCATCTCTCCTCTGCTCTACCACTCCCGTCCTCCATCTCTTACTCCCACACTCACTATATCACTGTGTTTTATGTATTACCACTCTCTGTTGTTTGTCTTTGTCAGTCTTCCTCATCTGTTGCCCTCAAACCCCACACACCCCCATCACTAATACTCCCCCCTACCCCCTCCCGCCCATCCTCTTTTCCTCCCTCCTCACCCTCCAACATCCCCTCTTTGCCTTCCATCACATGTGAGCATGCTGTCGGAGGGGGAGTATTGATTGCACGCTCGGCTGTCAAGGACAGTAATAGATGACTTGGACATGGAGTGTGTGTATGTGTGTGTGTGTGCGCGTGCATATGTATGGGGGCACGGGGCTGGAGGCCCTTAAGCAAAGCTGCGGCAATAACTCACCTGTCCGAGCGGACGGCCACCGGACAGACGTGGAGGCAGGAAGAGTGAGAGGGGCTGCAGTACGCAGCGCAGCATTGACAGGTTACATTTGAAAGCAGCTGGTTCCAAATATTGAGCAACTTTTAAACCCCGTGCCATCAGTTCCTCTGGGAACTTGTTTTTTGATCTGGCTAACTGTGTGAAAATACTTGCGATAAAACAGATGAGTAAATTAAGGAGCTGCAGTGAGTCGTCTACCCTTTCATTAAGTTGTATTGTTTTGTATTTATCCCAGACTGGCAGGAAAACAAAAGTGCTGCTTTCAAAACCTCAAGAGCATATTTCTTTTTATAAAAAAAAGAGAAAAAAAAATGAAACAAAACAAAACACTGCAGCATGGGCAGCAGTACAATCTTAGTGTATGACATACAGTGCAGTTAAAATGTAAATGTGGGGAATTTGATAAGATCTAACACTTTTCCATCACCCATTAACACTGTTTTGTTGTGTTATGTGTCCACTTTTTTCTATGGATTCTTAAAGAAACAGAGGCAGTTTCAGGCAGTTTTTGGACATACTCAGACTATCATTGCAAAGCTCAATGCAAATAGATGGATTTGTTTCGTGATGCTGATCTAATAGAGGGCTTTTGTTTGGGATGTATATAATTAGAAATACTGTAATGTAAATACAACGAAAAACCTATAGGAAGTGTGATTCATCTGCTGCATACAAACAAGCTGCAGTAATCAAATTAATTCAGTACATACCAACACAAGGCACGCATCATTAGTAACAAAACCACACATTCAGGTTATCTTCATTCCTGGAAGCCTACTGTGCAGCTTGTGTTAAAGGAAACTGATTGTGAAACCACGCTTCACAGCATACATTATATGTATTTCAACCTTAAATCTCCTCCTACATCTAAATTGATGTCATTCAATTTGTTTTCCAATGTGGGGAAACACAGTTATTAGGCATGACTACAGCAGTTGTATGCTGCAAACAGAATTTCAGATAAATAAGCAATTGAATAAAAACACATTTCTCATGCATAATTAACTTCAACCTGACCTAGATCAACCATGAATGAATGATTCTAATTTGAGATGCCAGTTGTAAGCTGTGTAACAAACATGAATGAATGTGTAGTAAGTTGTGATACTTTTGAGGCTAATGTTGTGGTGTTGCCTGTCGTGTAATGCAATGTAGCATCGTAGCATGTGTTATGCATTTATTCGTAGCAAGATTTTACTGAACAATAGCGCAAACAAATGCTAATTCTGCTTTAAGTGTGGTGCTGACGCATAAATATTCCGAGAGGCTGTTTATAGCATATGTTATGATCTATTAGCATAGAGCTGGCAGACGAGAAACCAGCAATTTAGCATGAGAAAGCTGAGCTGTAGCTCGTGCAGCAGCGTTTGACCACTAAATGGCAGACTGAATCACTTAATTAACCTTGTGAAGGTTGGTCTCTGGTCACAGAGACACGTACACAAATGTGAGCATTCAGAGGCCGAATGTGTCCTGCATTTTGAGAACAAATAAGTACTATGGCTCTTTATTTTCTTCTTTTAATTACCTACGGAGTGATGGCCTTACACATCTGCTTAAACTGGCCTCATGGAGAAGGTTAAACAAACCAATATGTCCTACCAGGAGGCACATTAAAAAATTTGACTCAAAGATAGAATAAAGCAGAAAAGGTGGAGAAATTATTGTGGTTGTTGCTATGCTTCTGACCTCTGGACTCTAGTTCTCTGCTGTTGACGGTGGAGTCTCATTGCACACATGATGAGATTAAATATGTATACAGGCTAAAAGCTCATTAGTTTCAAACATATCCAAGCAGCTAAAAACACATTAAATTATAATACACTCACCTGGTATGCAAAGAGAACATTATGCATTTATAACCAAACTAAACACGTCTCATGGTTATTTATACTTAATTGTTGTCAGAGGTTGGAAGAATTTTCTCACAGGAAAATTTTTTTCTTTTGTTTTTACTGCTGGTAGGTTATTATTGGTTTTATTAAAACAGATTTGTGTTGTCAGGTTGTATTATTTTAAGTACTTCAGTAATACTGATACTGTTCATTTCACAAGACTGAATCAAAGTGACCAGGTAGACAAATGTGATTTTCAACCTCAGTAAATCTCTCTTTATGGTTTTAATTTCTAGCTTTAAGTCATTAAAAAAAAAAAAAAAAAAAATTAATTGAAGCATGATGAACAAGTCAGGTATTTTGATCACACACAAAATGTGTTGTAGGATTCTTTCATTCTCAGTTTGATCAACTGCTCATTTGGAAATTAGTTAGATATTAAAAATGGAGAAATCCAAAACACCCAACTTGAAGCTATAAATGTCAATCCACGAAAAAATACATGACACCATGAAGTCTATTCAAATGCTGTAGCCTCTTTGACGTGAAGTCTCACACATTTGCAAAGTTAATTGTACAAGTTGAAGTAACAGTTACGTGACCTTGTAGAATAGTGGAGCATTCATGATGCTCACTTTTACTTTTTGTGTCTCATCCTTTCCACCTCAGCCTGAGATGAACAGAACAGGAGAAAGGCTCACTTGCTTGAGGCACCTGCAAACAATTTGAGAGTGCTCTTATTGGCAATACACAGATACACAAATAAAAACCAACTTTTGCAAAACTGATGCACAACAATGTTCTGCAACTGTTCAGTCATTCAGTTTTTTCAGTATTTTGCTGAATTTCGCCGTCCTTCCCATCTGTCTTCTGCTGTCAGTCCCTGTCAGGCCCCAAAAGTTTGATGTCTCATCTTGAGCGGAGATGACCAATTTTGTACACAGTCATGGTTATCAGAGTTATACAACATCTTGAGGAGGCAGGCCACGTGTACAGATTAAGTTTAAAATAATTTTAAGGAAAATAAAATCCTGATGAATATCAGAAAAAGTTTAAACGTATAATTTCATGTCTAATCTGAGATGATTAATTTGTATCTCAACAGCCCAGCATAACTAGCATTAATCAGAATTGCATATACTGTCGTCAGGCACATTTGCATAACATAAATACTGATAAATTAAACTTTTAATCCAAATACAATTACAATGTGGTACAGTTTATACATGCAGCCTCAGGATTTGTATAATGAAACATGGTCAGATAACATTTTTTTTTCTAATAGTCACTAGTTCAGATATTAATTTGTTTCAAGGCTGAGAGGCTCATACACTAAACTTATAAAACTTATTAAATCATCAGATTAAAAGGCTCATTTATGGTTTAATAAAAGCCCAGTACTGAAAAGTCATTATTTTTTCTTTATTGCCTCCTCCAGCAATGTGGTGTTTTCCATGCATTTGCTCACAATCTGGCAATGGACATCATTAAAAGACTATTTTCCTGGCATTTCCAGTGTGCAGCGCACAACGGACTGCAGAATGAAAGACAATTCATGGGAGGAATGACATCGAGCAAGGTCATGAGCTCCATTCATAGCTATGCTGTTTTCAACATGACACAAAAAAAGCCCTCAGGGCATCATTATTTTGGCCTATCACTTCTGTGATTTTTTTTTTTTTAAATAATAGCATTGTTCTTTTTTTTTTTAATGAAATGCCCATAAATAATTTGTTTAGTTATGTAATCCAATATAGCCACCAGGCAGTTCATCAGTTTCCTGTATCTGTAGACACACACACGCTGGGTGAGAAACAGAATTAATCCTTAGACTTATTTCAAATATTTACTCCGTTGACTTGGGACTGATACCGTGTTGACAAATGGGTGTTAGAGACTGATCAGATTTTCCTTTTACAGAAGCCCAGAGACCAAAGTCGGTAAAATCTATGAATATGTAGACTTTAGATTGGCAGCATCTTGAGCTGCGCTGCATTATTCTCAGGTTTACAGCCAACGTCTTGCACTAGTCAGAAGCTTTAAGCTATTTCAGCAGCGGAATCAAAAGTAAAAATGTATTTTTCATGTCTTTGTCCCAAGGCGCAATTTTCAACACAACCAGAAAACAATGTGTAACATGTAAGATAAGACAGGATAATTACTACATTTGTTTTCATTAAATTAGCTTATTTTTTCATGCATTGCTGGAGCCTGTTTATGAATGCATTAAAATAACAGATAAACAAATGAATATGGGTGGAAGGCTTTAATTTAGCTGGGAAGTTTAACTGTTGGGTAAATATGTACAAATTGCATTTAATATTGTTTCTAGCTGTTGTTGATTTTTAATGCTTCAGCACGGCATTTATTGGGGAAATAATAAATAATGAATATAGACTTCTTAAAACTTAGAAATGATTCAAGTTCTGTTAATTTATTTCAAAGTGTGTCACTCTACGTTTTGCTCACAATGGAAACTCTTTCAGCTTTCTTTGCAAAATCTTATTAAAGAGCTGGTAAAAAAGAATATTCAGAATTTGTGATGGGAGATTTTGTCTCTTTACGAAGACTTTTGGTTAACTCCGGTATATTCCACATTAATATGACAGAATTTTATTCAAATACAGAGCACTATCATTCCTCCTCTGAATTAGAAGAGTGGCTTGCCCTACATATTTTGTTCTTTCCATAGTTACTTTGCACAGATGCAAGAGATTCTTTGCTGATGTTGAACTGAGTCAGAGAAGTGCAGTCAGTGAGAATTTGCCTCTAGCCCAGGGCAGCTGAAAACAAACCAGATTTGAGCATGCTGCTTTCTGCAGAGAAAATTAGCACAGACAAAAACACAAAACTAGAAGTCCCACATGTAAGCCGGAATCACAGGAGCAAGTTCGCAGAACTCAGTTGCCCCTTTACTTCCATGTTATTTAATCTCTGAATCTTTTTTTTTTCTTTTGGTTTTTCTGCTCTCTGCCTCTTTCAGCACTGATGGTACAACTTGCACTTTAGATTTAGTCGTGGGAGAAAAGAATTATACAACCATTTGAGTGGACATGTCCCAGTCATGCAGTACGCACACCTGAGTCAGATGCCGTGTGCAACACTTGAGACCCAATGTGCAGAAAAAAAACACATTCTTTCTGTTTCTGCCTCACACTGTTTGGGCCAAATCACACACACTGACAGAAAAACATACAAACACTGCAGCAGTGACCACCAGGTTCTGACTTCCCAAACTCTCATTCACCTGTTCAATCACCAGCTCCTCTCGTCTATCTGTCTCTCACAGCACTGCCAACTCCTCCTCCCTCCTCCTCCCATCCTTGACTCTGTTGTCACGGCAGCAAAACCTGATGATGAGAGAAGAAGGCAGAGAAAGAGACCATCAGTCACTTAATCGCCTCCCTGCGTATATGCGTTTGTATGTTGAAATGTGCAAAAACGCAAATATGTTAGATATGCTTGTGTAAATCTCTGTTAACGTGTTGTGTGTGTGTTTGAGTGTGGGTGTCCAAGTGGGAGAGCTGTGTGGAGTCGGTTCATCGGTTCATCACAAAGCCGTGGCAGCATGGAGGCAAATGCGTTACCTTTGTCTGTCTCAGTGCACGCAGCCATCCTGTTTCCTGTTTCATTTCATGTTCACCATCAACGTGTTGTCACTTTAAAACAATATTCTCCGACAAACCAGTGTGTTATGACTCAAAATGATCAAGTGAGAAATATCTGAAATATATCTATCATTTCACATATTTTCTTTTCCTGAACGCTACTGGAAATATTAATGTTAGGCGGTTTGATTTCTACAAAACAGAATGATGTGGAACCATCTCAGTTGGGTTTGCACGATAAGAGGATTGGTGCAGAAGAAAAAAATACACAGTTATATAAAAAAAATCTATTTAAGTCAAAGCAAAAACAATGGAAGTACACCTTTGGAGAAGGAATTCAGTGAGACATCTCTCCTCTTCGGATGGCTGACTGCATTGAGAGCAAGTTGGGAAAAAGATGACAAAAAAGGTTCAAACGTGGGGCATGTCGAATGCTCAGGTGTATCCCAGTGAGCACCCTGTCATTTCAACCATGTCTGGGCTTAAGCTTTCATGTAGAACAGGATTTTTTTTTCTTTTCTTTTCTTTTTAAATTTTCTAGCTTGATGTAAAGCCATTTATATATAAAAACACATTAAAAACAAACTAGAAACTGAATGACATAGATTAAAACTATACATTTGTAGTTGGGATGAGATGGCATTCTGTCCCATATCATCTCATCCACATGCAAAAAATTGTGTTTTCAAAATTTTAAAACTAATTTTTATAAAATGTGTGCACAGCACATTAAAATTATACTCATGTTTCATTGTGTGTTCCTCGGGCTCCCTGGCTTTGCTCTTGAATGCCAACAATATAAATTGGTGGAAGGGTTCTGGATCCAAACACTGTCTCTCTGAGAAAAAGAGACTTATATTCTTCACCCTTTAGTCGAAATATTACAAGAATGCAATCAAAATGTTTTTGTAAAAAAAAATTAAAAAAGAAGGAGAAGAAAAGAGAGGAGCTACCTTCTCAGTGGTATAGCCCACTTTAACAGTAGACTAATAATAGTGAGTTGCTAATTTGCAAAGGTTATTGATAAACAAATAATGCATCAAGACATTTTTCATTAACTTTACCTCTCATAGGGGTAAAACAAATTATAGTTTTAATCAGGCGGTGCTTTTTTTTCTGCTGCTTCATTACCTTGCAGTTAATATACTTGTCTGTCCACAGAGCCAGCAGGTCTGTGTACACCTGAAATCATCTAACTGAAGTTTTTTTTTTTCCCCCACAAATGGAAGATATCTGTGATACAGGACTCAGGGGTTGCTTAAAAACACACACCACCTTTTTAACTAAGGTCTTATTTCATACCTCTGTATACCTTGGTGCTCCACAGTTGCTATTTATCTAAATAAATGATCTGAACAGAGGCACAGAGCTGATTTCAGTAATGACCATCA
>JBAMYA010046243.1:0-11146 GCA_037176975.1 Arrhamphus sclerolepis | reverse complement strand
AAAAGTGTGCCCTTTCTTTTTACATATATATATATATATATATATATATATATATATATATGAATCTATGCATCTGTTGATGTACTTTTCCCTCTCAGATTCTTTGTGGACATTCAAGGCTCTTTCCTTGAAATATGCTACAACTCAGCTGTAAGAGATGCTCGAGGCTATTTAACTTCTCCTTTCTGTGCACCAATTTGTGCTGAATTTGTTGGGTGCATGTTTGTCCTGGAAAGATTTGCAGTAACTATGTGGACACAAGCTACTGGCACATAGTCGTGACCATGATGTCAGTCCCCAGACACAACAAATATCATAGCAATATGACTGCAATATGCTGCTGGTTCTGACACAGTAACAAAACTGAAAAGGTCAGTGAATTGTGGTCTGTGTATGTCCTACCAACAATGTACGCTTCAAAGCAGAGGCAAAACATGGGCCACCACAACAGGTAGAGAAATCCATGACAAAAAGGTAGAAATGCAAAAATGAGGACTTATAACAGATTCCTTTATCGTAACGTAGACACAGACTAAACAAAGAAACTATGAGGTGTAACGACCAGTGGTGAAGATGTTCATGTGTGGATGAGTGAACAGTAGTGATGAACATGTTGTGTGGCACAAAATAATAAAAAAAAGGTGTGCAGGTTGAAAAGACTGCATTCCATGGAAAGGGCAGAGTTGCACAGAAGGAGAAAAACTGGGTCCAAGTGTTTCAGTCACTACATGGGTCCACCTCAGCAATGCTGCTGTGTAGACATGAAACACTGGATCTAGAAGGGTGAGCAGCCCATCATGCCTGACGTTGTTGCAAGACATTAGTGCCACTTAAGCCAAGCAAAGCCTTTTTTAATGACAAAGTCTATATATGGCCCTGGAAAAAGAAACAACCATGCTTTTCTTCAGATTTTAATGGAAGGGATTTTTTTTTTGTCTACAGTGCATCTGTCCCAGTAACAGGAAATTATGAAAAATTAATTCCTAGAAAGCCTAATTTGTGAACCTTTTTTCATTATTTAGAACAGAGACATCTGTCTTTTTCTACTGTGAACATTTTACTAAAAATGTATTTATCATATAAAACATTATATGTGTTGTTATACATTCATGATTGTGATCATGGCACTCGTTTTAGAGACAGGCTTTCTATGATCATCAATCGACTAACTTAAATAAAGGGATACAAGCCAAGTCTTGGTGTTTTGATATGTTTTTTTTCTCTTTTTTTCTGCACAAACAAAGTTGGGAAGTGTTACTGTGTTGCCATGGTGACCCATTTTGTGTCATGTAAAACATCTGGATAAAACAAGCAGACTCAGGATACAATCTTTGCTGTGAAATGTCACAAACAAATTTCAAATTTTATAATTTTATGTACCACAGTTGCTGGCAGGCTGAGTAAATTGACCTGCCACTACACAAAATAATCTGCAGTTGGCAGATGCTAATTTCCTGTAGTGATACATCCCCCCAAAAAGACCCACAGGAATCTGCCGTTGTTTCTTCTGGGATATACTAAGGAGCTTGAACCAAGCAAAGCAACCCCAGACTGTGAGCGCAGCGAAGTATATCAGTATTCACATTATTGGTCAATCAGTTAATTAGCTAATGAGCAGAGCAAGGAGAGGATGGCAAGCATCAGGCAGATGGGTCCATTGTTAGTGGAGGATTTCAGTAATATTCTCTTGAATGCTCACTGGGCAATGTGTGTGTTTGCAGATTATTTGAATATTTGTGCATGTGGACCCATCTCTTGTACTTGTGTGCATGTGTATGGGAGAAGGAGGTACTGACAGATGGCCTGCTCTCTGTGAGCAGGGAAGAGCTGCTTAATCGAGACAGGAAAAAGAAGGAGAGGGGGAGCGTGAGTTGGCTCTGTCCTGACTTGTGCTGCCTGTGTTTGATAGAGAGGAATATTTATTCAGTTTGAGTTTTTTTCTCCTGGAGTGCTCCATCATGCTCCTGATCAATATCTCCTCTATGTTTGGACTTGTTTGCTTACAAAGACCAGTGTCTCCTTCACTGTGTTACTCATTCTATGGGCTCATATTTCCACTCTTTCTCCTCATCCCTCTATCAGACAGTGACAGGTGGTCAGCGGCTCCATCCCCTCCTCTGTTCCCCTCTTCCTGCCCTTTCCTGTGCTCCATCAAACAGTCAGAGCCTCTCTGTGAATTTCCTGCTCTGGGGTCTGAGCCGACGGTTCTTGGCCACAAGAGACAGTGAATTTTTCAGGCGTCTGAACCTCTCTGGAGGACAGGAGTTTGCAGTGTCTCCAGGGTTGTGGATGTAGGACAAGGGCATTCATGCATTCACACATGCAGACACACACAAGACTTGTCTTCTTCTTTTTTTTCTGTATTTATGAGGACATGCTGTTACAGCAATCCATTTCCTCCCAGAGGTTGGTCCCCACTAAGAACACGTATAATTGGCTCCCATGTTTAGACCCCAAACATATGGAAAAACAACTTCATTCTTTCTCTCAAACATATAAAATATCTGGTCCAAACATAGCTAGCAATTTGGGTTTTCTGGTGGAAATAACATAGTTTATAGTTATAGATTCACATTCAAACCATGAAAATTATTTCTGGATAGTAATGCCAAGATGAAAGAATGTAAGTTTACTTTTCTTACTCCTCCATAACCATAGATGTATCATAATTTACTTTATTTGTTTTCATTTCATAAAGGGATCTATTTTGTTGTAATTTTGAGATGATGACATGGTCTGGCACTAAGCAGAGGAACCTGGTCTCAGGTTTCTTATTTAACCAGCTGAGCATCTGTGACACTTTGCCAACTTCAGTGCATTTGAAATTGTTAAACTTGTTTAAGGCCAGAACTTGTGTTTTTGTCCGTTGGTAAGATACACTGCAGATGTTCCCCAACATTCAGAGCAGAACGTGACTCATTAAGCAATTTTAGCACTTTTTTCTTTCATCGAGGCCGATAACTTATCAACCACTAGATCAACTTCTTTCCCATGATAACTGTGTCATCTGCCTATATCTGGAATTTATGTTATCGTCACAGTAGTGAGCCTAAAATAGAGCCTTGTGTTGCTCCCATGGTGCAAGCCCTTGTTTGTGATACAGCTTTATTTATGCGCACACACAAGGAACGGCCTGATAGACGTGATTTTATCCAGTTAAGGGTATTCATGTACAGTTTATATCTCGTTGCCTTAGTCAGGAGAATTGAGCAATTGATTGGATGAAAGGCTTTGCTTGAGCCTAAGAAAATTGCTCCAACCACCCCTTCTTTTTCATCCAGATTACATTTTATCATTTTGATAAGATGGCAGCATGCTGTTTCAGTAGACTGCATAGGATGCAGCAGGACTTCAGACTCTGCATTACCAGGATATCTGAGAGTCTACGCCAGCGTATTTCTGGATGCAGTTAGTTGAGGATGTAGAAGACAGGTTAAGATGGAAAGAATCCTTCAAAACAAAATACTGCAGAAGAAGAAGAATGTGGTGCAAAAAATATTCACATGCCTGCATCTGCAAAAGTGAAGTCATGCACTGAGAATTCTGTGAGACATTTGTTTGTCTGTTTTACGTTTTTCTTTGTTTTGTTTTTTGAGGATCTCTGTTCTAAACCGCACATCCCCTACTGCCTAAGTTCACATGCTGGTTTGCAGATGCGATCTTTGAAAAAAGGCTGTGTGAGTGTGTTTGCAGCACATTTACTGCAGTAACTGGAGCAAAAATGTGGGTCTGCTGTGTTCTGTTTATCTACAACCTTTCCAACCTCTGCAGCTTCAAATTTACTGTCTTTTTTTTCTACAGCCACAAATTCCATCATCATATTTGTTTTGCTCTATTTATGCTTTCAGAGTTATCAGAGCCCTTTTTGCTTTTAGCTCCATGCTAATTATGGAAATAAGTGTTTAAATATTCACCAAATGTTCACCAACAGTCTTTCAATGCAGTTTTGAAATGTTAATGTGTAACTTTTTAAGGTGATACAAATGATAAAGAAGGACATTGAAGCCTCATAGTTAAAGCGCAACTCTGACATTGTCACAATAAGTTTTCTCTGATTAACTTAGATCCTTGGGGCTGTAGAAGCTTTTTTCAGAATGAACACAGCTAATCTGGTTCCTCATATACCAAAGTATTCAGATTTAAGGTAGATTTTACACACTATGATTTTATGTTCGTGTTGTGTGTCTTTTGTTCATAAAATCTGACAAAAGAGCAGATTTTGAACAACTTACAGCTCGCTGTTGATCATTTAATGGCAGCGTGCCGCTGGAGCTACGTGACAGTGCTGCTTTTAAGTAGATATAGATTGTGGTATGATTGACCATTACAGTTAGGTTCAGAAGTATTTTGACCATGAGTTGTTATTTTTTCTTTTCTTTTTTTTAATGATTTTGTCTTCATGCACCAACATAATGGATCTAAAATAAAACAAAAAACAAACAAACAAAACCCTCAAGATGGGATTGAAGTGTAGATTTTCCGCTTTGATTTAAGGGATCTCACAAAAACATAGAATTTACCAATTATGAATTAAACCCATTATCCACCTTTTAGAGACTCAAAAGTATTTGGACAATTTACTGAAAAGAAGGCAGCTCTGCACTTTGATCACAACTTGATTGTTTGAATTCAAATCCGTTGTGGTGTATAAGCATATATTACAACATTTTACTTGTGTTATGACCTCTGTAATTGTGAATTGCATTATGGGATTCAGCACGCAAGATACTTGGTTAGTTGCATAGTTAACATTTTTCTGGAAGTACCATCCGGTCATTTTGTCTTACTGCTGATTGTGTGATTGTTCACAAACTGCCGAATACATTTTTAGCCATATCAGTACGGTCTGGCAGCATATATTATGAGGTTTCATAAGTGGTCATTGTTTATGTCTGCTGTCCAAAACTGGAAACTGGTCCCAAATGTGGTAACACTCTTAAAATTGCATTGGCTTTGCGGTGGCATACATCAGAATAATGACAAGCACACTACGCAGCAGGTGGCATGCCGTGTGACCCGTAGTATCCATTGCATTGCGTATGTGGTTCTGAAAATGGATGGAGCATTTTTCTCTGTTAATGCAACCACTGACTGCTGCGGTTATGCATTCTAGGATACAGTAAGTGAGGTTGCATACTTAAAAACTGTCCCAAAGTAGTACACATTTAAAGTGGTTTTGCCTACTGCGTACATTCAGTAACACAATGATATAAGTATCTAACTTTACTCTACTTTACTTTCACTGAGACCAGAGGATAAGCAGTTAATGACTGTTTAACTTATGTATTTTGCAAACTAAATTGTGTTTGTCATAGAACTGAGACATTTATTTTCTGCCTTTTGTTTGATTACATTTGCTGTAATTCTTCGACAGATTTTACATGGATCACAATCATTTGAGTAATTCTCCTCATGAATCATATGCATCAGTAGAGATTTAAAGGGTAAATATAAGACATGTTAAAGCTTAAAGGATAAAAAAATCATTATATTAAGAATATAGAGGAATAAAGGCATCCAGAGACCACAGTCACTCTCTTTCTCTGTGTTGTAATCCCGTTCAAGCCACTCGGCGCTGTTGCAGTCAGTCCAAGGGTACATGCACATCTTGGCATGATTCAATGTCGTGCAGTGCAGAGTGAGCAAACAAGATTTTCCTCCAAATTCTTTAGCTAAAAAGCCTCTCACGAAGAGATTGAAAAGACTCGAGTCAACATTTCTGAAGTCAGAGGGATAAACAAGCTGACTGAAGAGCCTTTGGTTCCATCTGCTCTTGACTAAGATTGTGTAACGGCCAATAGTTTTCTGTTGTTGTAAATTAAATCTTCAATGAATGCCAAGTTTGTATGACCAGCAGGTGATAGTTTAGTCCATACATGAACTGTGTTAAACTCACAACCAGAGGGAATTCAATTCAATAAATCCGTAATCTTAAGGTAACTACCAAACACTGCCACATATTAAATGTTTGACTCAATGAGATTAAGAAGATATTACTTTGGGACTTCAGTGAACAAATGGGTCAACAGGAGATTGCCTCTGGAAGGTCCCTGGATATAATTTCATCAATTTTCTTCTACATTTTCCATCTCAATCTGTTCTACTCATTTAAATTAACAAACACAGAGGGAAACATAGATCCTGAAAACCGAAAGCACGGAAGTTGACGACTTGTCATGACCCAATTTGTAACCATGAAACAGTTTCATTTCAATGTGAAAATGCAGCTGACTGAACCAGGGAGAGGGAACTAGGGAGGACAGAGATGCTCACAGGCACTCGCAAGCCGATGTTTCTGCTGGAGCCACTCGGGCTAATTGAGCCTCTGTGACAGGAAGCCCCGATGGGCTGTTAGCGGTTAATATTAAGAGGGTCAGGAGATTCAAAGTGAAGCGTGACGTGAAAACACTCAAGTTGAGCAAAGTCTCCTCTATGTCCTGTCATGGGACAGTGATAAAAAAATTGACTGGCGCCTGCTTGGCATGAGCTCTGATGTCCTTTCTGTGACAAACACATACACAGGGACTTGAAAGAGACTGGAGAACGCTCTTGGACAAATTGTCAGTCAGTTGATGGCATATGAGGGATCTTTTGTGTATTATAGTTACCTGTCACTGGGTCTCCGAGCATGCATACTGCTCTTCTTTTCTAAAGTGTTGTCTGTCTGTGTGTTTGTGATCTCCAGGACTTGTCCACTCTGCAGTGTGATGTGTGCATCCTGGTCTTCTCAGTGACTGACAGGCGAAGTTTCCACCGCACCGCCCAGCTCCGCCTCCTTCTCAGGGAGTCCCAGCCGCACATGCCAATCATCCTGGTGGGCAACAAGAGCGACCTTGTCCGTTCCCGTGAAATCAGTTCAGACGGTATGTTGAACATTTATAAATGTCTACAAACATCTCCCCTAAATATTAATGCTCTGATAGTGGTTGTGCAATTCTAGCAAAGAACCGGAGGTTTCAGCTTTTCAGTATCCATCCATCTGTCCCATCAATCCAGTGATTGATTTTCCATCTGGCAAAGGGCTAAATGCAAAAAAGGATCACTATATTTCTATCTTTTATTATTAAATGTATGTATTGCTCTGCACGGATGCCGTAGTAGGTTGAAATAAATATATTTTCAGATAAGATGATACATTCAGGTGACCATGGGAACCCTGAACTGTGTCAGCTAAGATAGGTTCCAGCAGAGCCCTGTTACCCTGAGTAGTATGAAAAAGGAGTGTAAAAAGTTTAAATAGAAATGCTCCAATGATTCCCTGAAAATGGAGGGTGTAAAGGTCAAGCAGGGGAAGCTTTACACAACAGGGTCTTGTGACTTAAAAGGCAATCAGTCATAGAATAAAACAAACAGAAAGGTAATCAACATTGCTTGCAGACTCATTGTGGGAGTTAGGGGGCAGCTGAAGCAGGGAGAGAAACAGTGCTGTCAGCTCAGGTCCTCTCTTCACCAGAGCGTCCAGAACATACGGATGCAGATCCGATAATACGACTGGGAAATCAATCGTCGAGCTACAGTTCTAATGCCATGTGTATTTGTGTACAATCTTATGTTCAGAGATGATTTTGGTAATGGACAAACTCATCCTCATCTTTTTTTTTTTTCTTTTTTAATGTGTTCTGTAATCCTTTCCATCTATTGCAGCATTGAGGATAACCAGCAAGTATCCACCTAAGAACAGAGCAGTTCTACAAGCAATCATACCCGTAACGTCACATTTGGGCTTCTTCGAAGATGGTTGCTTCCTTGTGTTTAAAATATGAAATGTATAATTTTCCAGCCAAGCTACTGGAATTGTTGGTTCAGTTGAACAAACATATCACAATGCACATCAAAAGAAACCAAAATAAATAACACAGTACATTATCCAGTGCTTCACTTCCACTTTAAGCCTCTGACAAGACTTTACATTCAGCACAACAGCAGGTTGATCAGTAAACACTGGTATACAAATATATATATATAAGTTAAATTAGAATTTAAAGAAAAGTCAGAATAGTTAGAATCAGGGTGAATAGAGTTAGGGTGTTGTTTCCGTTTGTGGTGTTTGAACGACATATGGACGTAAAGAATAAAGGCATTTTATGAGAAACCATGGCAGTGTTATTAGCTCTCTCACAACGTACTGCAACAAGCTGTCACAGGTTAGGAAGCTGAGGTCCAGCTTCTGGTGTATAAAATCAGACCCATTGTTTCAACCTAATTTATTAAAAAGAATCTAGTCTTAACACTGCTGTTATTGTTACAGACAGCATAAATACATGCTATATAGAATCAGCGGGACAGGTTCAGCGGCTGTTATTTAAGGGGAACACCACAGCAAGTAGCGAG
Organism: Arrhamphus sclerolepis; assembly: GCA_037176975.1. Taxonomy (NCBI): domain Eukaryota; kingdom Metazoa; phylum Chordata; class Actinopteri; order Beloniformes; family Hemiramphidae; genus Arrhamphus; species Arrhamphus sclerolepis. The sequence goes on along the minus strand of JBAMYA010046243.1, from coordinate 2,815 downwards.
CTGGAGTCTGCTTAAACACCAGCTGGCTTTAAGAGACCTCGCATTTCTAAGTGAATGATGCAAGATTACAAAAACGCATAAGAAAACCTGAAGGCGCTCTTTGTCTCTTTGTTTTGCTGTCATTGTCAGCAGCTCTCCGAATGGAAAATCTTGAGTGAAAAATTTCTTGTAATTATAGTTATCTAGTTTGCTGTTGTTTATAATGAATAGGAGTGAACAAAAGCCTGAAACTGAAACACACACATACACACACACACACACATTCCCCCAAAATAAACTGTGGTAGTGTGCTTTGCATAATTACTTACTGGATTTAAACACTTTGCTTTGGCTCATCAGTCCTAAAGGGTCCCTTATGTGGTCTATCTGTGACCAGTAACTCACCAGTTCATTTCTTTTTTGTTTAAAGGGAATAAAAGTGCTTTGTGGTCACACTCATAGGTAACGTAATTACTTGCAAAGATCACTGTGTGTAAAATCTGCCCTATTTTGGATTTTTGTTTAATGTTTTACAATTTTGAAACATTGAATGACGGTGATTATTAATAGATATTAAGACACTGATGAACAGAGACACTGATTTTTTTTCTTTTTAAAAGAAAGGTTGAAATTATAAAGTACTTTACTCACTTATTTGAATCTTTAACATTTCAATTGACTGAAAATATGAGGAAAACGCGTGAAAATAAAACTGACTTCATTTACTGTATGCAGTTAATAAATCATGATGACTGTGATAATGCAAGACTTGCGTAGCAGCTGCACATCTGTTCTTTTGAATGCAGTGTCTCAGCAGCTGCTGGGGAATTGTCACTGGTACTCACAATCAGGTGACTTTTAGCCTCTTGCTGTCTAAAGCTGTCATAACTATGAAGTTTAGTTGACGGTTGATTGTTAATTATGACAGGCCTATTGCTGTCTCAGGGACATTCCCAGCTATACTCTGTCACTGTCAGCTTGCTGCATTAAATTACCACATATAGGGTGACAATGAAACACACAAGTCAATCAAAATAAACCCTACAGAAGCAGCTGAATAGATAAGAGACCACAGCGATGTTATAATCTTGCGCTGATCTTGTGAATTTTTATCGAGCTCCGTCACGCCGACACGTTATCTGCATTTCATTAAAGTGGCAAAAAGAAACTGGTGCAGAGTTGTAGTGAATCGAAAGAGAGTCTGACAGCACAATTTGACCTTGATTAAAATTCCTCATTTGACTATACACAGTCATGTGTAAAAGTTACTTTCCTCTCTTTTAATCCTGTGGTTGCTTGTGTTTTGAACAAAATCATGAAATCATCTAATTATAATGAGTAAATTTCAGGTAAATGCAACCTGCATTACTTTTTCACTGTGCCATTATTTCTTTCCAAAACTGTAGTTAAAAAAACAAACAAACATGTAATATTAAGTAGCTACCATTACGATTCAGTAGCTTGTAGATCCAAGTTTAGCAGCAATAAATCGAAGTAGGTTTTTCCTGTGTGACGTTATCAGTAACTTCCACTGTTTGGAATGATTCATGTTTTTGGGCAGTCACACAAACACAGGTCTTGATTGGACTGAGGTCTGAACTTTTACTTGGCCATTCTAAAACCTTTATTCTTTGATTCTTTTTAGCCACCCCGATGCAGATTTGTCGGTGTGCTTTAGATCATTTCTGCATGAACCACTTGAACCTGTAACTGCTGGACAGACGTCCTCACATTTGCCTCTGTAATCTGATATACACTGGAGATGACCGCGAGGAACCTGTGTTAAGCGGCAGCAACTCATCACCCTGCCACTTCTGTGCTTGACTTAGTGTGAGATGTTTCTGCTGAAATGCAGTAAAGTCCCACAGAACTCAGAACAGCTGTGGAACGATAGCGTCGTGTCAGGCGCTGTGCATCATGGGTATCCAAGTCAGTGAGAGTAGTCGCACCTATTTTGGTGCCGGACCACTGTCAGACCACATCTATTTTGAACCGTGTAAGTCAAACCATTAGATGTCAAAAAGCACACTATTTTACACCACTCATCCTTTTTAATATATAATTCTAGACAGAAAAAGACATTGCAAACTGTACAATGTTAAACAAGACCACGACCATTCTGTGTTCTGTGGGACTTTGGCTGAAGGCCCATCAAATAGCAAATTTAGAGCCTAATGGACTGAAAATAAAAACCCAAAATCTGAGAATCAGAATCTGTAACCAGGAAATACAACTCTGTAACCACGAGTTCAGTCATCTTTCTCGGTTACGCTTTTCTTTTCTCAAGATTGGCTCAGCTGCAGGGGAGAGGTGAAACTGTGGTTCAGGAGACAACACCTGAGAGGGACTGATTGGCACACCTGCGCTGCGTGTGCGCCAATCAAGGTCAATCCTGACTATCAGGAAGGACAGACTGCCAGGGCTACAGCTGGACCATATGTGAAACACTGGAAAACTGACACGATGTTGTGCAATATCTTGTGGCAACTTGGACCCCAGTAGCTAAATACCTGCTACACTGTCTTTGTCAGCAGAGGAGGCGGGACAAAACCGAGATCTAGTGCCTCATTGGCTGATGAATAGCTTGATAAACTTAGCCTAGTTCATCATCTCATTTCCTATTATCTTATTGTATTCATATTCTGAAATGTCCGCAGCAAGGGAGGATGCATTTTTCCTTCTTTGTCTCCTGCTAGGAGAGACAGATTGGGCAGAATATGAGTACTTCTGGGCAGGGAAGGATTTACGGCGGCCCCCAGTGCTCGTTGGGGGGAGGAAGAGAAAAAAGAAAAAAAGGGAGGGAGAAGAAGAGGGTACGAGGGGGGGGGGGGGGGGG
>JBAMYA010046242.1:0-11146 GCA_037176975.1 Arrhamphus sclerolepis | reverse complement strand
CCTGTCCAGGGTGGACCCCTGCCTTTCGCCCGAAGTGAGCTGGGATAGGCTCCAGCAGACCCCCATGACCCTGCACAGGACATAGTGGGTATAGATAATGGATATGGACTTCTTCACATAAAAGCGCAAATTTTTGCCTCAAAATCAAATATATTTTGTCAAATTTTATTTAATAATACAATTTTGTCATAAAAAGGTTGGTGGGGTTTGTTGTAACAAAAGCTTATATTTTACAAAATCACAGCTTTTTGTCATAAAATCACGAAATTTACGAGATAGCAAATATTTAATATATTCCGTAGAATTGCGTGGAAAAAAAGTTTGTTGTAAAATTACAACTATCATAATCGCAACTTTTTGACTTATAACTCTACTTTTGAAAAACAAAAACTGCGACGCCAATGTTAACAAAAACATCAAATCCCTATTTTGTATTGTTTTTCCGAAATATCCACGTTTTTATATTTAAATATGAACTATATTGATTTTCTAATAATAAATATCTACGTTTAAGCAGCCGATTGGCTTAAATTCGCCAAGCGGAAGTAACCATGGCAACCGGAAACAAAGACGGGAAACAAATTAACGTCTTCTTCCCGGTGTGCGCGGCTACAGTGTACTAAATATTGAAAAAAATGTTTAAGAACACGTTTCAAAGTGGGTTTTTGTCAATCCTGTACAGCATTGGGAGCAAACCGCTTCAGATATGGGACAAGAAGGTAAGAAAAAAAAGAGCATAATGCCTTTTAAACGTTCGTCATTTCACCTGTTCCTCCGCCTGGTGACGTCAGTCTTCTCACATCTCGTTATAAATTCTTGAACCCGTTCAATCTCATCATTTTAACTTTTGGAAGCTCAGAAAGTGTCGTTTTGGCTTTGGGCAGTTTTTAAAATAAAAATATTAGGTTGTCCTCTCTAAATTATATTAATATAATATAATTCATGGTTTCCATGAGAGGCGCTATATAAATGCAAGTTATCATTGTCATCATTATTATTATTATTAATGTCATGTAACTATGATTGGGCATGGTCACATGTCCAGGCCTCCTCAATTTGATTTAATTTAAAAAATAGCTCATTTGTCTGCCCCACACTTTTATAAAAGGAAATGAGTAAAATACCTTAATTAACAGATTTAACTGAATTGCTTTGTGTGTAATATATGTTAGTTTTTATTTTTTAAAGGGTCTACGAGAGGAGAAAGGGGGTTGGTTGTCACGCAGATTGGTTGTCACACTCATATCTCGCCATTAGAGGGCGCTGTCTCTAAAATTGCTGTATTGAAATTTAAGGAATTGGTATTAGAGCTCACCCACATGTCTTCTCTGGGGCAGGACAGCTGAACTTGAGGTGAGAGGACTTTTTATGTTTTTCATGTTAAATTGTAAATATTCAGCTCCTCAGTATTTTTCTTCTAGGCTTTTACACAATGGCCTTATAGTAAAACAATTGTTACCCTTTAAAAGTATGAAGGGAAAGCTATAGTTTCGATTGTTATTAGCTGGCTAACTTGTAACACGGTTGTTAGCAAAAAAAAAAATTATAGTCGGGGTTGGTTGTCACATATGACATTGCCATTGACACGTGTGAGAACCAACCCCTATGTTGGCAAAATCATGCATGGTGAGATTACTATTCCTCTCTCTCTGTGAAGAAACATGGGCAGAAACTTTACACAGATGACGAAGAAGGGCCTGACTCCACCAGATGTGATGATGGGGGCAGTCCGGGAGGTAGAATTAAATAAAGAGTCCATACGAAGCACTGCCAAGGATTTGGTTAATTAATTACAGAACACTTGCAAGATACTGCTTACAAAAATAACAGAGCAAGAGGTTGCTGGAGAGGTAGTCCACCCATCCCTGCCAGTAGCCTCTGTCAAAAACCGGCTAGTTTTCAATGAGGCACAAGAGCGTCAGCTGGAGGAATATTTAATAACAGTTTCAAATATTTATTTTGGCCTGTCTCCCACTGAAGTCTGCAAACTGGCATACAGCTGTGCAGTGCACAATAATGTTGCTCAGACAGTAGGCTAGTTGTTATTGTTATTTATATTATTGGCCTGTTTGTTCTTTATGTTGTTATATACAGTAGGCTGGCCTAAAGATGTGTTTCCTGTTCACGGTGTTTGTTCATTTTGTGTTAAGATACATTAAGTTATATATTTGTCAAGTTGTCAATGCAATTAAACTTTCAAATTTAGTTCTGCCCTCTTGCCTTTTAAAAAAAAAAAAAACTCCATTAAAATATCATTGTGACAACCATCTCCATGATGGGGTTGGTTGTCACAATGTGTCAGTGTCTTTAATAATTAATTACCTTTTTGTTAAAATGCGTTGGAAAATGACAGGGATACACATTTCAAGCCAACACCTTAAGCTTCAATTTAATATAGGAATGACGATTGCAAAATGTTTTGATTATGTGACAACCAATCCCGTTCTTCCTTACTGATAAATAATTAGAATTATATGCTTGCGTGCATCTTCCGAGCATGTGAAAAGTAAATGTAACCATGGTAACAATTAACACAGTCATAAAATATGAAAGAAAAGAAAATACACTTCAGCTTAAATTACTTTTTTTGTTTGGTTGTTGTTATTATGTGCATGAATACATGACATTTGAATTTGAATAAACAAGTTAAATTAAACAGGGTCAAAGGTTTTGGCTGTTTATTCTGTTTTCTAAAAAACTTAAACCTATCAGAGGTTTAGAATGTAATAGACTTAAAAGAACCCCAGAGTGAGGTGTGCTTCATCACAGACGCGGTGTCATTTATTTATTTTTTAAATATAGGTGTAAATAGGTCTAATTGAAGGATATGATTATGTGGTTTCCCACTGGCAGAAAGTGTTGCCGTTTTCACTAACGTAACCAATATGAAGTGAAAAAAATTACTACATTTTAAGTGACAGGAAGGTCTAAGGATGGAAGTGCATGCACTTCACGTACGACTCGTGCCACGATAGGGAATACAAAATACATGATTCTATGTGTTCAAAGGTCCGGAATGGCCACATCAAGAGAGTCCTAGATGACGACATTCGCTCACATGTGTTGGAAATTGAGGGAGCAAACGTCAGGTAAGAAGTGGTTTCATGTTCACAGTGGGCCGTTTCAATGGCTCCTCCTCCAAAATTTATATCACATATATTATATTACTCCAATTCTCAATATCAATAATATTTAAACTGCAGAGAAGATGCTAAAACTGTGGAAACTATCATCAAACAAACGTCTTGGTATTGTCATAACTAATAATTGTACCAGGTTATACTGGTGATTATACTGGTGACTTTCTGAATATCGTATATTATTAATGCTACTCTGTTGTCAACGCCCCTTTCCCTGCAGTACCACCTATATAACGTGCCCTGTGGACCCAAAGAAGACTCTTGGCATCAAACTTCCTTTTTTTGTCATGATCGTAAAAAACATCAAGAAATATTTCACCTTTGAAGTCCAGGTGAAGATTCAGACACCCGCTCATCTTAAAGTCCTTGAAAATACCGAGTAATTCACGTACTTTCTCATATTTAACTACATGTGCAAGGTGCTGGATGACAAAAATGTCCGGCGGTGGTTTCGGGCAAGCAGCTACCAGAGCATGACACGGGTGAAGCCCTTCTTCTGCACCATGCCCATGAGGCTGGACAACGGCTGGAACCAGATTCAGTTCAACCTGTCGGACTTCACCAGAAGAGCCTATGGGACCAATTACATGGAGACTCTTCGTGTACAGGTGAGGACCAATCAGCAACCATCCCACTTCTAGGTTGAAGCTCATCCAGGGAAGTACGTTTTTTTTTGTTGTATGTTGCAGTTCCTCCACTGACCACTAGGTACTGGGTCCAAATTAGAGCAGATCTCCATTGACCTCCATGTCAAAAGGTCAAACTTTGCAGCAGAATTAAGCATATTTACAGCCTGGTACAAATTTTTTTTTCTTTTTTTTCATCTGTGGTTACATATGTGCTTCCCACTTGTAGAACCAGAGACATGTCGGTTACCGCTGCTTACAGGGTAGTTCATGGCTTTTAACGAGTGTATTATAGTCCTAACCACATGGGGGCACCACACCGCACCTGAACACAAGACATGAGTTATTATTGTGTCGATGGGCCTCATTCACAAACAGCGCTACTCACAAATTTGTGCTTAAACTGTGCGTGTGAACGTTTGACACACAAATTCAGGATTCATCAATATTTTCTTACAAGAATTTGTTCTGACTCTGCGAACAAATTTAGAACTTCCTCAGACCAAACGTTCGCACAAATGAGGAAACTCGGACTAAGCAAAGACAGAGCATCTAAGTACATGCAGTGCATATAAAACCACATTCATTAAAAGGAAATTTAATCAACATTTTTTTAATAATTAAAATCATTTTTAAGGAAAATGATGAATTGCTTAGTGTCGTATGTAGCTACTGCAGCTCTGTGATTCTCAAACGCATCTAAATCATCCGACACATCGTTCTCACACCTCATTTAAGTCCTGTCTTGATGTTTTGACCATGTACGTCATAAAAATAAATGCCAAAGATTGGACATGTAGGTTATAAATGATTCATCCTCGACAAAAGGCAAAAGAGCTGTGTGCGTGCACTTTTTAGTAATGTTGGGCTGTAGGCCAAAACCACCCACGGCTCATTTTGCAAAACAGTACAGTGGGAATGCATTTATTTTTTTGTCTTGGCATCAACTTCTCATTACGCTTCTCTGGGGATTCTACGTTAACAGCCCCAGTTATTGCAATAATGCGGTCCAAGCTGTTTTATTTATTTATTTTTACCATCGTCATTCTGAGGAGACACTCTGGAAAAATATTCATTTTCTGGCTTCCACCGTGGACACAATTGTTTCAATTTCTGTGGTTATAAAGTTCTTATTTCGCCTTTTGGTGCCATCACATCTAGCAAACTGTGAAACGTACGTCTGTGAAACTCCTCATGGAACCACTTTGTTTATTTATGAATCAACTCCAGGAAAGCGGTTTCCGTATTTGGAGAAACGGGGGCGTGGTAGCATGCTAATCACAAACTGTGAGCTCACGCCGGTGAATCTAGAACAAGTCTGATTCACAAACATGCGCATGGTGGTGAGAACAAAACTGTCTGGTGCGCAGGTTTCATGAATCCCACGGGGAATTTGCGCACGCACTTATTTTTTGGGGGAAGCAGGAACATTTCCACACACTTATTCGTGCACGAGGCCGAGTGTCTTTTACTGAGTGACAATCCAGATGTCGTTTGACGTGCTTGACTGACAGCCAGCCACTGGCTTTGACAGCTTTGTCCTGCCTCTTTGCAAACATGGAAAAATGGGCTTCAAAGTCTCTGTACAAATCTGTGGGTCACGTGACCTGATAGGTCCAGTATTTACAGTCAGTAGACGAGACGAGGAGTCAGCTGTTCCAGATGCTTCTTGCACGTATGATCCCTTTTTCTTTTGCTCACGTTTCATCCATTTTCCTCTCAGATTCATGCAAACTGTCGTATAAGGAGGGTGTATTTCTCAGACAGACTGTACTCTGAGGATGAGCTCCCAGCTGAGTTTAAGCTGTACTTCCCTGTACAGAACCACAAGGACAAGGTCAGTATGTACTTCTGCACACCTAATGTTTCTGAAATGAAAGACTTTTTGAGGGGAAAAAGAGAAATTTGAAGAGATGTATAAGCACAATACATCTGGGTTTGTCTTTGTCCCAGGACCTTTTTGGGTGAAAACAAACCATCAGATTTGATTGGCAGGTCAGTACAGTCAGTACAGTAAAGGTTTTGACTACGTGGGGGTTGATTTGTAGCTACAGTGTTTGGTGTCGACATTGTTAAGGTCTTTCAATCAAATAACTACATCATGTTGCTGTCACCTACATCTGTAATTACTTTGTTGAAGCTCCAGGTGATTGATGTAGTTCAGATGCAGATCCCAAAAAAACTCCCTCTTGGGAAGAAACCTGGACCAGGACCTGGATCAGTTCTAGGAGGGGACCCTCCTGCTGATAGCCAGATGGGTAAATGAAGACATGAGGAGGGAGACAGGACAGAGAGGAGAGGGACAGAGACATCCAAATATCTGGTATAAATCTATACATCTGTGGTGTTTGGAGGGTTGGACTGCAGGTCGTCATGCCGACAGGTGCAAAATCTAAACATCTCAATCAATAACAGTCACCTTCAGCAATTAAGTCACCTGTCCGCTGGAGGGGCTGCGTGTGGAGCGATGAACTGTGAGACATAAGTCTGGGCGTCTTCTGGGACTGAGAAAAAGTTCTCCTTGCTGTAAAACTTAAAAAAAAAAACTCAGGTTGTCACATGGGACAAACTTAAAAACTCACATTTTAAAGCTTGCGTGTCGAGAGACCCGGTGGGGGAGTTGGCATTGTTGTCCTTTACTGGATTTACTTTCTATTATAAGCCGTTCACGATGATCAGGTAGCGTTCTGAAGACTTTTCCACTGGTTTAACTGCATGTAAAGTGCTTTAAATACATTTATTTATGTATCAGTTCTGCAGAGCCAAGCCCTACACGTCCTACCCCATAGCGTGCTCGACAGTGCCCCCGCAGGCCTGATGCATTTATATTTTAGCGCCCTGGACCCAGGCTGCGTGAAGAAGTGTTTTTTGGGGAAGGTTTCAGGTTAACATCAGAACCGATGCCTGGGCTCCCCAGTTTCCTCCTCTCTTTTCACCATTTTTTCTTTTCAAGAGTGAACAAAACACAAACTAGGATTTTTTTTTTTCCATCCCATTATTTTAGGAGTAAAACATGACACAGCAGTTCTCAGGAATGATAACCGCCTGTGATTCCAACTTTCAACCAATAGTTTTACAGCATTTGTTTTCACCAAAGAGGGGCGTGGTCATCCCAAGGACAGAAATGTGAAGATGTATTTGTTCAGATGTTTCTAGATGTAACATTATTCTACATTCTAACAGCTGTCAGTCTTTGTAAATGTTGTTTAAAAAGTCTGTTTGTTTCTTGCAGCAGTAGCGCCTCTCAACTTGGACCAACCCAGATGTCAATTGTTCATCCCGGGTAGTTGTAACTCAACCTTTTTCATTATGGAATGATTTGTAATTTGTGTTGTTTTGGAAAATAAAGTTTTTAAATGGACTGGTGCTGACGTGGTGGTGATATAAATGCAGGCTGATCAGTGTAGTTTGTGTGTAGAAACGTCTTGTAGGTGCTGCTAAAAGCCAGATAACTGGGGTGAACTCGCTGTGGCGCGTTCAGCAGCTCTGTATTTATTTAAATTACACTTTATTTTCAAGCTGTTTACATGCCACCTTGTAAAGAACATGTGTTTGTGAGCAGCTGCGCATGTGGGTTGCACCCATGAAAGATTTGCCAGATCTCTTCTGCTAATGACAAACAGCTTCTTTTTTTTTTTTCTTTTTTTTTTTTAGCTGCCGACTTGTTTGGTAGATTGGCTGGTTGAAATTTAAAGAAATGAGACATATTTGCCTTTTAACTGTTTAAATAATAATTAACTAACTGGACTTGTGCTCCCAGAAGATCAAAACACGAGTCAACAGCAGCATCTGGAGAAAAGGTTTAAAAAAAAAACAACAAAAAAAAACGCTGTTTAGTATTGGAAGAATAAATCTTTAATGGATGGATGGATGAAAGAGGAAGGATGGATGATAGAGGAAGGATGGATGGATGAATGAAAGAGGAAGGATGGATGTGCCAACTTCTGATTATAGAAGCAGCTGTTCTAAAGAGTCCTGTTAAAACCAGGTTTCTTTCCTTTTTGAAATAAAACATAAGTTTAAAATCAGAAGAAATGCTTGTGGTTTAGATTTATTTGAGGCTCTGAAAGTAACTGCTGAGAATCACTTTACATCCAAACGCTGCTGGTAAACACAAGCTGAAGGCCTCCTTACTGATGTAAACGTGACAAACTGGTAAAATCAGAGTTTCTGATAAATAATAATGATGATAAAACAACCAAAGTGGAATGTGACTCTAGTAAACCTTTAGTCTGTCAGGCGATGTGAAATAAAGCCGCTCTTCATTACAAAATGCTGCTTCATGAGTTCTGTTCAAAGCGAAAAAAGAAAAACAACTGACATGAGGATAAATTACTGCCAGAGGTTTAGCTGTGAGTTCTTTTTTCTCACTTTGCAGACTGATGCAAATTTTAAGTCAGAAACATCCTTTTGTGATCGTTTCAGATCACATTAAAGCTGGTTAGAGAAAAGAACGTCCGTCTGTCCAGGCATCTTAAACCGTTTAAAGTGCAGAACATCAAAAGTTAGAACCCCTCATCTTTTAAAATGAAAACATTAGAAATGATCTGATCATCGTGATCTCAAGATGAACAACAACATCTAACTTTTTCCTTCAGTGACGTCATTTATTTAACAAAAATGAAGCTAAAAAGAAAAAAATACGTGGGCAATACTGAACCTCTCTACTGCTTCCACAGGATCCAGGAGGTAAGCTGCATCCAGCTGATCATCAGCAGGCGTGCACACCTCTGGTCTGGAGCATTCAGGTGTGAGTTTACACAATGCCAAGAGGGAACAACATAAGCAGTGGTCTTAGAGGAGCAAATGTCACTGCACATCAGTCTGGAATGAGTCCTAAAACCATTTCCAAGTTAAAGAGTGTAAAACATTCAAGATAGTTGCCAACACAGGTGTGGACCTGAGTCACATGACTTGGACTTGAGTCATTAATGATTTTGGACTTGACAAAATGTAAAAAGACTTGCAACTTGACTTGGATTTTTACACTGGTTACTTGAAGTCAATTGCAGATTTTATGAAAAAGGCCACAATTTTTGTGAAATTTGAAAAATTCACTTCTGAGTCCAGGAACTAGCGGGGAATCTGACCACATGGTGATGATGTGACGCCTCTGATCTAGAACTGTCCTGTTAACAGACAAGATGGAAAGAGAGGGAAAAAAATACTTTAAGTTACTGCTGCTAAAGGTGCTGAAGGTACTTCATGTTGCCCACATTTTTCTTTTTAGTTTCCCTTTTTTTTATGGTAAATAAAAAACAGAATGGTGAAAAAAGTAACTAAAATCTAATTTCTGTGAAGAAAACCCACAAAGTTAAAAGAGGAGGGGTGTTAACTTTTGCAGACGACTGTGCATAATTCCAACAACGCTGATTTGACCGAGGAATCAGCTGGCCGTGCTGGGACTCTCCGGCGGTTTTGGACGTTTATGAAGCGCACTTGTGGAGTTTTCTTGCTGGAAGACCTCCCTCATGCGGGCCATGCAGATGTTGGAGGCGAACTGCGTCTCCTTGCAGATCTGCGACAGGCTGAGGAAGCCATGAGGTAGGTCCTCCACCACCGTCAGACTCACCGGCTGGCCGATGGCTCGCAGCTTCTTGGCAAACATGACGGAGTCGTCCAGCAGAGCGTCCAGAGCCGAGGCCTGCGGGCAAACAAAGGAGGGTCAGAAAAAGTGCCAAACGTGAAGAATGAAACTCCAAACTGGACACCAAACGGAAGCTAACAGAAAAACTGCACAACTGATTTAACTTTTTACTCCCATAGAGTCCTGATATTGATCACTTCAGATTTGTATTTGAAGGATGCTTTTATCAGGTCTCTGCATCTCCATCTGCCAAGTGCTGAAGTCCATCTGTATGTGCTCTGGGTATGTCAAAGGAAAGTCAGAGGACAACATGGAGCTCATTCTTCCACTGCAAGAAACGGGCTAAACGGAGTTCTAGAGGATTTAACATCAAACAGCTCTGGTAGGGAGGCAGGACCTGCAAGATTACCTTCAGGCTGTGGCTATTTCAAACTCAGAAGACACAGAGGACTGATGTTTAAAAAACAAACACATAGCAGATGGTGACCCTTGAAAGAACTTAACTCCCTTTGATGGGTGGTTTCACAGCTGTTCACACCTCAGTTCATGTAACCACCTCAACTGACGGACCGTCAACAGCTCATGTGATCGGCAATGTATAAAAACTGATCCAAAAATAGTTGTTTCCCTCCACTTGAGACCAGCTGGAACGCTTTACTCTGCTGTCTAAAAGACAAAGGTCACGGGGGACGAAGATCTGTGCTGGAATGAAACTCAGACCCTGTTCAGACCTGAGGGCTGTTTCACAAAAGAAGGATTCAAAAATCCAGGCTATGAGATAAACCAGGCTTGACTCGGCGCCACCAGTTCATCCTGGCTTCATCTGTTTCACAGACCAAACCAGGCTCAGGAGGTGCGGCTTTGTCGAGCCAGGTGGAAGTAATCCAGGTGGAAGTATTCCAGGTGGAAGTAATCCAGGTAAATGCGCGTCCACAGATTTCTTCAACAGACCATGAGATCGATCACAGATTCACTGATTCTACAGAGGATAAACTGTGTGCGTCATACTTTTCACCAAATGAGCAACATCTTTAGATGGAGGCTGATGAAGAAATGAAGCATCATCACACTAAATTAAAGAAACACTGTTGCTGTTATAAAGGAGCAACAAAGGACATACAGATGTTCAGTCTGTCTCCTGATGATCCGTCCACTTCACACACATGTGCACTTTTGCATATCAGGTACTCAGTCTTTTCCTGGTGCGTTCACTGACAGTCTGTAACATAAATGTATAAGCGCCGCTGTATACATTACAATATCATTCAAGGATTTAACTGACATTTGCTCAGATTAACAACTTTAAACTTATAAATGAACAGTGGACGTCTATAATGTCATGTGTGAATCTGACAGCAGATTCATTCATGTTACTCTTATTTGTTCCACATCTTATCAATATTCATACAGTACGAACATGACTGGACCAAAGAGGACTTGGAACAGGTCAAGATTAAATAGAAGAACATCTTGCAGACTGGTAAGTATCTGGAAAAATTTTGGGTACAATGTACAAATGACTTGTACTGACTTAGAAGGTGCCTGCTCACATATTTCATCCCCGTATTTATTTTAGCCGTTAAAAAAAGGTTCTTCTGATGCTGCAGCTAATAGTGGCTTTGCTAAGATTTCCAACATCCCGACTGTATGTAGGAACATACTGGTGAAATATCTGAGCCCAGTACAGATCATCTAACGGTGAGGACACGGTTCTGCTGGATGGACTGGGACCCAGTAGTCTGCAGGTAGTGGATGGACTGGGACCCAGTAGTCTGCAGGTAGTGGATGGACTG
>JBAMYA010046241.1:0-11146 GCA_037176975.1 Arrhamphus sclerolepis | reverse complement strand
TAACACCAGTCCAGATAACATCAGTCCAGATAACACCAGTCCAGATAACACCAGTCCAGATAGCACCAGTCCAGATAACACCAGTCCAGATAACATCAGTCCAGATAACACCAGTCCAGATAACACCAGTCCAGATAGCACCAGTCCAGATAGCACCAGTCCAGATAGCACCAGCTTTAGATTGATTACTTTTAAGTTTCAGCAGTATACATTACAAGGCATTTTAAAAATAATTTTATTAATTGGATGATGATTAATTTTTTTGAAGCCGCTCCCTCTCCAGACACAATGGACATAAGATACAGAAAGTAAGTCAGTTTATTTCTCTACAGTTTTTTTTTTTTATATAAAGGTTTGCAAAGTTACCTGCTGGTCAGTGTTGCAGATAAATTATCTGTTTCATGCAAATTCAACAATCACATTAACATTTTCCTGGTTTGTTTTCCAGTTACACCATTTTATAAAGCCATAAACGAGGCAGCGTTAAAATAATTAAGGTAAAATACACCCAAAAAAGTCATTGTTGGTGTCTTGCAAATAATGATAAGTTGTGTCAAAATAAAGTAACAAACTAGTAACAAACAGGCAGATGCATCTATGAACTCCCTGAATGAGGATTTATTATTGAATGAAATATTTACTTTCAGGTCAAAGTAGATTTCTAACAACTCGTTAAAATGCACCAGAATAAAGAAAACCTCATTAAAGGTTTTGTGGAGGAGGAGCCTCAGACCCCTCACCAGTGCCCCCCCCCACACACACACACACTTTTCAAATGCTTCTCAATGCACTTCCAACATCTTATAATGTGACATTTAAACAATAAAACAAAATCAGTTTGTGATGTGTGATTAGGACTGATGATGTTTTGTTTTTTTATTATTATTTTTAATTTTAAAAATGTATAGCTTGTTTTTGTTATGTGCATATTTATGTGTGAAGGGTCTTTAAAAAACTTTTTCAAAGTTTTGATTATTATTGATTTTTACAACTTAATAAAGTCTAACCTTTCTGTAACATGCAGGGTGGCTGCATGCTTGCATGTCCTCAACTACAAATAAAAAAATAATTATTTCTTAAATGATTAAAATGATAAACTGTGTTTTCTATATATATATGTATATATATTAAAATTGTAGGAACATGTCAAAGCTCCCTATTAAAACTTAAGTCCTGGAAAAGGTAGTGGCTGAACAATTAAATGCTTTTATGACTGATAATTCTTTCTTCGACACCTTCCAATCAGGCTTCTGTAAAAAACACTCCACTGGTCAGTTTAAGGTCCTGGTTCTGCTGGACCTCACTGCTGCATTTAACACGGTGGATCATAAAATCTTGTTAAATAGACTCAGAGACAATTTTAGGATTACTGGGACTGTCTTTGATTGGTTTAAGTCCTGTCTGACGGACAGGAGTTTTTTGGTCCATATTAATCAGTTTTTATCTGACCCCTCAGTTCTAGCCTGCGGGGGTCCCACAAGGATCGGTACTTGGCCCTTTTCTTTTCCTGCTCTGACTCCTCTTGGACAGATAATCAGAGAGTTCAGTGACGTCTCCTATCATTTATATGTTGATGTCCAGCTCTGCTGCTCCTTCAAGCAGACTGAGCTACATAAATGAGATACTTTAACTACTTTAACTGCCTGCTTGACTGCCATCAACAACCTCCTCCAACTAAACTCTGCTAAAACAGAAACACTGATTATCGCCCCAGACGCTGTCATTCCCTCCATAAAGTAACATTTACGTCAGTTAGGTCTCTCTGTCCAACCTAGCCTACGCAACTTAGGAGTAGTGTTGGACAAGGACATGTCCCTGGACCACCACTGTAAACAGTTGGTGAAAAACTGCTTTTATCACTTGCGGAATATTGCTAAACTGAGGTCCATGATCCCAAAACCTGAAATGGAGATGATAATTCATGCCTTTGTTTCATCTCGCATTGACTATTGCAACACTCTTTTCATGTGTTTTAATAAGAAAGCTCTAAATCGTCTTCAGACTGTGCAAAATGCAGCAGCAAGGCTCATTATGGGTTCAAGAAAAAAGGATCATATCACCCCGATTTTATATTCTTTACACTGGTTACCAGTTACTTTTAGGATTCATTTTAAGATTTTAGTTCTTACTTTCAGAGCTCTTAATAATCAAGCCCCCTCATACATAGTTGAGCTACTAAGACCTACTCTCTGTCACGCTCCCTAAGGTCATCAGACCAGAAACTCTTGATGGCTCCTCGCACAAATTTTAAAACGCTCTTTCCAGGCCAGTGCTCTCACCTCTGGAATGTACTTCCAGTCACCTTACGAAGTGTAGAGTCGACTGGAGATTTTAAGAGAGAACTTAAAACTTATCTTTTTAGACTCTGTGATGCTACTTGCTGTATATGTTTTATGCTGTTTATCTCTGTATTTTATTGTTTTCATTGATGCTGTAAAGCACTTTCTGATTTTATCTATGAAAAGTGCTCTATAAATAAAGTTTACTTACTTACTTACTTACTTAAAAGATCACAAATATATTTTGAGACTTGGCCGTGAAAAGCTCTAAAAGTCAGCACAAAAATTTTAAAATTAATTTGTTGTTTTACCGTGCTGTTTATTTCTGCCACTGAATGAATGAATGAATGAATGAATGAATGAATGAACAAATGAATGAATTTATACATTTATTCATTTATTCATTTATTTGCCATTGAACCAGCGTCCCAGTACAACAAAATTATTTTCAGTACAGCCTGTCCAAGAGAACAAATAACACATAACACAGACGGCAGCGGGTGACTGAGGCAGCAGCCAGGCGTCCAGCACGACCTTTTTCATAGATAAGAAAATAGATACACGAGGGGAAGAAGAGGGATAAAAAGGCATCTCCAGTCTGGAGATGCCCCTACGGGGCACCTCAGCACAGAAATGCAACAGACTCAAACAATTTACAACATAACTCAAGGACTAGCACATGTGGGAGGGGGGTGAGGGTTGAAGGAGGGAGATGGGGTGTCCCAGCACAGACAGACTAGGGGGTACCTGCTCCCTCATAGGCGCTGGTGCAATCAGCCCAATATGCTGTGCTGCAACATGTAGGAGTGCAGTGTGGTATTTATGTATGTGTATGTGTGAGCCTTCAAACTCTACCCCAGTTCAGACTTAACCACTGTTAACACGGCCGTTGCCATGGAGACAACCTCGGGAGAGCTCTGATCCAGAGTAGATCCTCAGGAGTGGAGGGTGATGGGAAGGAGGGGGAAGAGCATCTGTCTTCAAAACATCCAGGAGAAGTTGAGATAGCAGCCTTCCAAGGCCAGGGGAGCCAATTCAGATAACAGCGATTGTTTGGGTTCAGGCTGACTAGAGGAATTTTCGGTTTGCCTTCAGGTCTATTTGGTCATCTCATGGTGAAAACTTCCAAACAGCTGAATTTTGTGGTCAAACCTCGGCGAGCCGAGCTGACAACTTCTCCCAGTTGTCGTCCATCCTGCGAAGGAGCTCAGGAACCACAACCAGCCTGGGCTTGATCAAGAATCACATCCAGTTTGTGGTTTTGCTCGCCTACTGCATGAGTCAGAGTGTTGACAGCGTAACATATTCCCTCTTCCAGGCAGCTTGGACCAGATTGCTGCTGACATTTTCTGAAACTTTCGGTATATCAGGTAGCTGCAAGCTCCAATAAGCAGAAACCCAACAACCATAAATCCAAACATATATGGGTCTTCAACATCCTCAACAGAAAGAACTGCAGGCAGACCACCCTCTACTTCTCCCAGGAGTCCATGGTGTATCCAGCAGGAAACGTTCCATCAGGGCACGAGGGCTCTCCTTTGCTCAGTCTTCTCATCGAGAAAATTTGGCCCCCAGTATAGATAGACAGAGAGCAGCAGCAGGGCAGATGGGAAGGAGGGAGAGAGGAGAAAAGCATCCACCTTCATCGAGAGCAGGAAGAGACTTTTCTCCTGGTTCTGGTTTTGGTTCTGGTTCCTGTCCTTTAGAATTTTGCTGTTCCGTTTCATCTCCTCCACCTCAATAAATCACCTTTTGTTGGATTACTCCTGTTATATTGGAGTGTTTATCCACATGGCAGTGCACTTGAATTTGGTCAGATATAATCATCCATATTTTCAATGTTTTCAGTTTTAGGCTTCCTGTAGGAAAACTTGACTGGAAATAAACTGGTTTGCATGCCACAGGATCTGGCTCCAGGTGGTCCTGACTCCAGGAGGCTCTGGTTAGTGTGTGAATTATACTTACTCATCCTGTCTTCCTTCTACTGTCATGGGGGTGTGGTGGAGGACCCAGATGCAGGAGAGCAGGCAGGAGTATTCAAAACTGTGAATTTATTGTTAACACAGGAAGCAAAGAGGGCAGAAAAGACAAGAAACAGGGACAGGAGCTGAGGAGACACAGGTGAAACATCAGGGAAACGGGGACCAGGAACATCCAACAGAAGATAACCAGAAACAGACAGGACTTCAAAATAAAGGAAGTAAAGCTGACAGAAACAGTCAAGAAAAGAAGGATCCAAACACCAACACTGAAAACCCCCAGAACCAGAACCCAAACCAGGACACCTACTGTCTGCTCTCTACCTGTCTTCCTTCTATCTTCTCACTCTCTACCTGTCTTCCTTCTACCTTCTCGCTCTCTACCTGTCTTCCTTCTACCTTCTCGCTCTCTACCTGTCTTCCATCTACCTTCTCGCTCTCTACCTGTCTTCCATCTACCCGCTGCTCTCTACCGGACGCTCAGCTTCTACGCGTAAATGTATCGATCACTGACGTAGAAGAAAACGATTTCTTGCAATCTGAGTGTTGATGTTTCTGAACAAACTCGTCTTCCAGATGGACGTCTTCTAATGCATTTGTAGTCATTGAAATGTTAACACAACTGGACACATTTGGACATTTAATTTGTGACATTTTAGGGGAAGCTGAGCTTCCTCTGCAGTCGGAGAGACGTCACCACTGGTGGAGACACTGGTGTGCGCGGGTCTGTGATCAGTAATCCATTCCTGTTGTGTCACAGGAGGCTGTCCCTAATCCCCGCGTGTGTGTGAGTGCTTCAAATATCCTCTTCGGTTCTGGCTGGGTCACACGGAGACGGACTCGCGCCGCGGAGTCCACAGCCGTGTCCACGTGCGTCCCACTGCTGGAATGAACCCACACGCGGGAATCTGTGGACCTTCAGGATGTCTGTGAGTGCACGCCTGCTCCTGCTGCTATTGCTGCTGTGCGTGTGCGTGACTGGAGTAGGCTGTGAGCGCAGACGCCGCACACGAAGGTGGACCGGTTCTGTGGAGACCCAGAAGCATGGCACGTAAGTGGAAAGAGGTTCGATGGCGATGGTTGGATCCAGAACCAGAACTGAGGTTCTGGTCAGTTCTGACAGAACCGGAGCTGATGTTTTGCAGGTTCTGATCAGCTCTGGGGAAGATGACAGCATTTGGAGGACTTGAGTTTCTATTGGCAGGTTTCTGGTGAGTAAGGTCCAGAACTGAATTCAGAACCTTTAGATTCTGCTCCTGTAGCTCCTGGTTCTGGCTCTGTCTGTGGGGTCGGTCTAATTCTGGTTCTGGTTCTTTCTGTGGGGTCTCCTCCTGGTTCTGGTTCTGTCTGTGGGATTGGTCCAGTTCTGGTTCTGGTTCTATCTGTTGGGTCTACTCCTGGTTCTGGCTCTGTCTATGGCATCTCCTCCTGGTTCTGGTTCAGGCTTGTTTTTTTTCTTCCTGCAGGTCTCTCCTGAAGAAGCCTCCAGATGGAACCAAGTCCCGTAAAACTAAGTCAGAACATCTTCTCAGGGTGGACGACCACGACTTCACCATGAGGCCTGCATTTGGAGGTATGTCCACCAGAACCTCTGGTCTGGTTCTAGCAAGTTTATTTGTGAAGCCAGGTCTCAGTGAAATGGTGTGCTTTGAGGTGCTTTTTGAAAGTCTCCACAGCAGATGTGGGAGGGAAGCTGGTTCCAGAGTGTTAGGGCACACATGCAGATGTCTACTGTCTGGTGCGGGGTACAGCCAGCTGGTTCTTGTCAGAGGACCTAAGGGAGCACAGTGGGGCTTTGAGGTGGAGAGGGTCAGAGAGATATTTAGTAGAAAGAGTGTAGAGGGACTTGATGGTGAGTAAGAAAATTTTGAAGATGATACAGAACTTGACTGGTAACCAGCGATGCTGCATAAGGGTCGGGGAGATGTGCTGCCAGGGCTTGATCCAAGTTCAGACCCTGGACGCTGAGTTCTGTATATCTGCACTCTGTCCATGGCTTTAGTGGCTAGACCTTTGAGTATAGTGCTGCAGTAGTCCAAATTGGAAGAGATGAATCAGTGAAGGAGAGTTTCGGTTACTGCGTCTGAGAGAAAAGGTCTTGAGATGTCCTTCAGGCGGTAGAATGCAGATTTTGGGATGTTTTTAATGAGGGACTGGAATGAAAGGGTGGGGTCCAGGATAAAATGTACTTCTAGTCGGGTTCTACCAGGTTTATCTGCTGTGAATGTTCATGAAAGATAAAACAAAAGCAATTTTGATAAAAGGTGCAAAAACACCAGCTGATGATCCAGATCTTCTGTTCAGAACCTCCAAAACCTCCACAGTCTGGCGTTTCTGTCTATTTATTTCAGCTCAAGCCCTTGTCTGTGCTCTCTGGAGGTGGGCTCTCAGTCTTACAGGAGGTGTGGGGTCAGCCTGTGGGGTCAGCCTGACCCAGATTCTGAAGAGGTCATCTCCCTCTGGCCTGTTAGCCCTTTAGCCTAGCATGGTTATGGTGGGTCAGGTTCTGGTTCTGTTGGACCAGGTTCTGGTCCAACTAGCAGAGGATTAAAATGTAGCAGATTAACACCCATCTGTTACTCCATCACACAGCTGTTACCACGGAAACCAGGAATTGGCCAATCAGAGGACCTGACCAGGACTTTAGATTCAGATGTCTTTTAATGCTTGTATATTTGGTCTTAATTGCTCATTGATTGAAAGTCTTTGTTGGTACAGTCTGTCAGTCAAAGAGTCCAGCAGAGACCTGGTTCTGTTCCCATACTGGTTTTCAGAAGAAGGTTTTATCTTCTAACTGTGCTCTACTATCCTCAGATCAGAGTCTAATTAATGTGTAATAGTTGCTGCAGAGTTACCATCACCATCTGTGATATTACAACGGTTCAAAGACATCAAAGCATGGCTGATGTTTGAATGAAACTTAAACTTCTGGACCCAGTGGATCCTTTGAAACATTCTTGGTATACCCAGACCTCCTGGTGGGCCCGGACCTCCTGGTAGACCCAGACCTCCTGTTAGCCCTGGACCTCCTGCACTCTGAAGCATCTACAAACCAGCTGTATTTAAACTGGACTAACTCTTTTTTCAGCTTCTGAAGAACGTGTTTGTATGTGTGAGACATACGTCTTGAGTTTATGGTGTTTTCTTCCTGCAGGTCCTGCCATTCCTGTTGGAGTGGACGTTCAGGTGGAGAGTTTAGACAGCATCTCTGAGGTGGACATGGTGAGAGGACCTGATACCTGATCACTGATAAATATGTGAGGACAAATGGATAGATGGATAGAGTGTTGATGGATGATGGATGGACAGATGATAGATGCATGGAGGATAGATAGATTATGTTTTATTTATTTTATTTTACATACGTTATTGATCCCACATTGATGATGGACAGATGGATTACGGATAGATTGATGGATGGATGGACAAATGATGGATGGATGGATGGATGGATGGATGGATGGTTGGATAGACGGACGGACGGATGGATGGATGGATATGAAGGATGGATGGATGGATGATGGATATGAATGATGGATGGATGGATGATGAACATGAATGATGGATGGATGGATGGATACATGATGGACGGACAGATGGACGGACGGACCGACGGACAGACATACAGATAGACAGATACAACTTTATTGATCCCCGAAGGGAAATTCAAATGGATGATGGTTGGATGATGGATGGATAAGAGATGATAGATGGATGATGGATTGATGATGGACAGATGATGGTTGGGTGGATGGAAAGATGATTGTTGGAGGATGGATGATGGACACACTTGCAGGCTCTTCACTGCTACACTTTCATTTATAAATCAATCCTCCAGTTGGTTCCATCATACTTATCTTACATTTCACACAAAAACAATACCACAGCCTTGGCTTTCAGGACTTTGTTACATTCAGTGTTCCTTCTGTGCCTACTGAGCTTTCCAAAAAAAGCAGTCTCCTTTTCTGGCCCCTCCACCTGGAATATGCTTCAGCGGGACCTGAAGCTCTCCAACTTGGTCACACTTGGGGAGGTTAAGAT
The DNA here is from genome assembly GCA_037176975.1 of Arrhamphus sclerolepis. Lineage (NCBI taxonomy): Eukaryota > Metazoa > Chordata > Actinopteri > Beloniformes > Hemiramphidae > Arrhamphus > Arrhamphus sclerolepis. The sequence continues at coordinate 2,847 of JBAMYA010046241.1, read as the reverse complement.
TTTAATAAAGATTTGGAAATGTATCTTTAGGTACTTGTATTTATTATAAGTGAAAATCCTTCTGTTGATAATTAATGGTATTGATTTTTAGAAGTGTTAAGTAGATTGTATTCTGTTGTGGCAAATTTTATATTACCAAAAAGCACCAGAGAGATGAGATGAGTTTTTTTAAGATTTAATCATACAATTCATGCACACAAATAGGAGAGCAGTCAACACAGTCATACAGGACAACAACAGGAGCTCTGAGGGGTTCCTCCAACAAATGGTAAACAGTTGGGCTCTGTTACATGTGGCAAGACGTACTTGTTTTGCTTAGTCTTAAGACATCTCAGGAGACCTTGGGGCTCGTCAGGAGGTGACATTCTGTCTCCTGGTTGTGCATAATTATTCACTGTCTGTCTGATAGCGATAAGAAGATCCCCTGCCCTAGGCTGGGTCAACCTGACTTGTAGCTGAACTCTCTTACCATATGTGAGTCAGATAAGCATAAAACATATACGAACACAAGAATCACAGTGACTAGTAAATCTAATTAAAGACAATGTACTGATCATATGTTAATATGGTAATTATTTTTAATTAATTTTCCTCCACATATTACTATTATTTTTATGTTATTTGTTGTATGTAACAGGTCTCTCTTGTAAATGAGACAATGGGTCTCAAAAGATATTCCTGTGTACATAAAAGCATTAAATAAATAGATGGGTAATGGAGGAAGGATGGATGGATGATGGATGGACGGGTGGACAGATGATAGGTAGAATATTGAGGGGGGATGGATGTATGTTGGATGGACAGATGGATGGATGATTGATGGAAGGATTATTGATGATGGATATAATTTGGATTATGGATGAAAGATGGATGAGGAGTGGATGGATTATGGGTGGATGGACAGACAATGGATGATGGATGAATGCATGGAATATAGTGATTCATGAATCCTTGAATTATCAGTCATTTAGTTGTGAATCCTTGAATTTATTCGTCAATGAATTCATGAATCCTTGAATCATCAATCCTTGAATCCATGAATTCACAAATTCACAAATCCTTTATTTCTTGAGTTCTTGATTCCATTTTTCCTTCAAGCCATGGATCAATGAATCCACAAATCCTTGAATCCTTAAATCTATGAATCCTTGAAACTATGAATCCATGAATCATTGAATCCTTGAATCCATGAATCCTCTAATCCATAAATCCTTGAATCCCTGAATTTGTGAATTCTTATATCCATGAAACAATGAATCCATGAATTATTTAAATCATCAATCCATGAATGCTTGAATGAATTAATACTTAAATCCACAAATCTTACAGTCATCAACCCACCAATCTTCAATCCATCAGTCCTTGAATCCATTAATCCTCTAATCCATAAATCCTTGAATCCCTGAATCTGTGAATCCTTGAATCCATGAATCCTAGTCATAAATCCTTGAATCCAAGAATTCATGAATACTTGAAAGATGAAGGTGAAGGTAGAGATGAAGGTAGACGTGAAGATGAAGGTACAGGTGAAGGTGAAGGTAGAGATGAAGGTAGACGTGAAGGTGAAGGTACAGGTGAAGGTAGAGATGAAAGTAGACTTGAAGGTGAAGAGGTGAAGGTAAAGGTAGAGGTGAAGGTGAAGGTGAAGGTGAATATGCAGGTAGAGGTGTTGAAGAGTTGGTCTCCACGGTGGTTGGTGTCTGTTTGGTCCTCCAGGACTTCACCATGACCCTGTACCTGCGTCACTACTGGAAGGATGAGCGTCTGGCCTTCTCCAGCAGTAACAACAAGAGCATGACCTTCGATGGCCGTCTGGTGAAGAAGATCTGGGTCCCAGACGTCTTCTTCGTCCACTCCAAGAGGTCTTTCATCCATGACACCACAACTGACAACATCATGCTGCGTGTCTTTCCTGATGGACACGTCCTCTACAGTCTCAGGTCAGCGGCCAATCAGGTTCCTCTGCTTCCCACAACGGTTCAATCAGAGGTTTATAGAAAATACCAGGAAAGCCGTTAAGAGTAGGAGGAATTTTCAGCTGCAGCTTGGAGCTGCTCCATCATATGTAACCAGTTGCTGAAACAATTAACTGAAACAAGTAGGGTGAAACCAGTCACTGAAACCAGAAGTTGTAACCAGGAGGTGAAACCATTATGTTATACCAGTACATAATGGTGGGAGGATTTGCTTCCATCTCGTTCCCATGAAAAGGAAGTCAAGTTATCCTGTCAGAGGCTAGAACCAGGTCAGAACCAGATCCGAATCTTCTAGTCAGAAGTCTCACTTTCTGCATCTGTACCTCTTCAGGGTGACGGTGACGGCTGCCTGCAACATGGACTTCAGCCGCTTCCCTCTGGACTCCCAGACCTGCTCCCTGGAGTTGGAGAGCTGTAAGTACATGAGCTGAAGGTCAATCTGCTGGTAGACAGGCGATTGGAGCTCAGATGGACAAGGCTGGAAGATGGTGTGTATTCAGAGAAAATAGACTCAAAATATCTGTGCTGTGTAGCACTTGATGTGTGTGTGCGCACTACTTGATTTGTGCATGTGTAAACCTGTTTGTGTGTAGCTTTGTGTAGTTGTATGTGTAAAACATGATTTGTAAACTGTGAACAACATTTTGTCCGTAACTTGTCTGAACTTATGGACAAAATGGTAATTACAAATTTAAAAAGCCTCCTACACACACACAAATCATTAAATACACATGCACAAATCTCCTGATACATGCACGCAAAACTATATTTAGGGTTAGGGTTAGGGTTAGGTGTCAAAGATGACACCAAGGTTCCTCACAGTAGAGGTAGAGGCTAAAGTAATGTGATCCAGACTACCTGTACAGCTCAA